>JAHDVE020005831.1:0-15345 GCA_022606495.2 Halesus radiatus | reverse complement strand
TACAATTGGTTTACAATGAGATAAATTGGAAATTTTAGAAATTAGAAAAAATGTTCATAGTAAAGTAAATATTATTAATAAGCAAATATTTTATAAAATTACCATCTTTTTTAAAAATTTATATCTACTATATTCAAAAAAATTATTGTTATTTTGGTGCCTTGGTTGTTATTTGATTTTATTTGAATTTCTAGTTCCTTATATAAATATTATTATTATTATTTTATAATAATTTCGTTTGTTTTAGATAATTAAAATTATATTCATAGCCAATTATTTACCATCTCTTAATACCCATAGTTATTTTTTACTATGTATATAGTGTCTGTATGTAATTTTTTTCAGTATGCATTATCTCCAGACGAAGGAATCTCTGATTTCGAAACACGAAGATGTTTACTTATTAAAATAATGGTTTAAACAAAATATAATTTTTTTTATAAAGCTTTGTTGTTTATGGTTAAGAGGAATGGCTGACCGGCCTGTTTCATATAAAACTTAAATTTGGATTTGAGGTCAAAATACTCACCTAAACCCAATGATATATATATTTTTTTAATTAAAGGTTTAGTAAATATCTAGTAGGTACGAGAAGTAATTTATTTATTTTTGTTTTACATTGTGAAATATATAGGCCATTAAACGATTTTTCGCGATTTTAGAGGCATCTTTAACAATCATTTTAGGGGCTAACGGTGATTTAAAAAAAAAATTAAAATAAGCATTATGGTGGACTTTAAATTAAATTAAAAACGACCAATTTACGTTGGAACACAAATTTGCAGTGCATAATTGAAAATATTGACCCAAAAAAAACGTTTTTTTTTTAATGTTTTGTTTTTATATTTTTATTTACGTAATCATATTTACATAGCAAATATGACATTTTTTAACTAACTAACTAACTAACCATCACGCCGTTTCCCCGCAGGGGTAGGCAGAGAGGACGGACCGCCAAACAACTCGATCTTGGCATACACTTCTTGCTTCATTCACATTCATACAACGCCTCATGACATTTTTTAAATACGATAAACCCGCAAATAACTTTCTAAGTTGCCTCTAAAATTTAGAAAATTCTTTTTTGTCATAGCACATACTTCATTATTTAAAACGAAAATAAATAAAGTACTTCTCACACGTACTAGATATTTACTAAACTTTTAATTTTAAAAAATATATCATTCAGTTTGGATGAGTATTTTTGTCTAAAATGCAAAATTAAGTTACGTATGAAACAGGCAGCGCAGCCGTTCCTCTTAAGGGAATGTCCCAAACTGCTGAGACAATTTCCGCAGAGGTTGATCATTAATTTGCTTTTTATTACTTTTGTTGGATCATCAATGAGAGTTTTAACCCTTGGACGACCAGAGCGTTTCATTTATTAATTTGTGCAGTTTCATTGCATTTTATAACATCGTAGTACACCGCGATTTGTGATAAAATAATTTTATGGGCGATTTGTCAATTGAATTAACAATTTATGATGGGCAGTAAAAGGATATAGATTTTCAATTAAAAAGTTCCCGTAGTCTTTACACTGATTTCATATTTTGATATAAAATTAAACCATTTTTAATATATCCCTGAAGATGGAAGGGTACTTCCGAAATTGATCGATAATTAAATTGATTAAAGAAATTTACACATTATATAATGCAGGTATTAAACCACATTTCTTCAATTTTTTCCGGTCAACAGAGAGAACATAAAAGCCAGGAAGGAATGAAAAAATAAAGCTTCGATTACACAGAGCGTTTTCAACCCTGCTATTTGAAAAGTAGCTTCGAAATCGCTTTGTTTAACAAAGTACTCGCTAAAAGTAACTCAATTAGCAGCTTTTAAACAGGTGATTTTGGCTAAGTTAAGTTTAAGTAGCCTAGTTGGGGGTTTTTGTCGATACGCGGCGCTGCTAACGCGTCATCTGACAACAACAACAAATTACATTTTGGTTTGTTTTGATTATTGATTACGTTGGTTTTTTTTCTGTTTGCGTTTTTCTCTTCGACTAATCGAGTCTCAAACCCATTTCCTTTTTTTGGAGGTCTTTCTATTTCACTTTATTGTTTACTCAGCTCGGCATAATTCAAATGAATCAGTCGATTTAAGAGTAGGGACACTTTTTTGACAGTTCACTCGTTACTTCCTACTTGCAGTTCCTGGCATTCCAATAGCTCCTTCTGACTATAAGCGATTAGAAAAAGTGGAGATCACTCGCCGACGCAACGTGGCAGCGTCGAAATCGCTTTGTGTGACTGAGGCTTATGGAAAAATATTTCAAATATAAACTAATTTTCAATAAATTGGTAATAGGAAATAAAAAAAACATAAATTCATGAAATTATAGGAATTTATGAAACAACTGTTTCGAATACGTAATTGTCGCGTTATTTAAATGCGTCACAAGAATCTAAAAACAAACAAAGCAAAATAAATAATAATTAAGCTACTGCTAACGCGTGGTTAGGTAAATACTTTCCGATGGTGGTACAGACATGTAAATAATAACGGTATTTACTGGAACAACAAAGTAAGTACGCAAGTACAGCAATAATATTGTATAATTTTGTTGGTAAAATTTCACATTTAAGATTATACATCATAAAAACTCACAAAAATGATTCATCATTCATGAAAAAATATTTATTTATTAAAAATGACTCATGATTCGTTATAATAATAATATCATTATTGTAATTAAATTTAACTATAACTAAAAGACATGTATAATATAATAATGTAAGTGTACAGTGGTTTATAAAGTAAAATAGAAAATAATATAGTTGAAGTTTCACATAACCCGCCTCACTAGGCTAGCCTGTGTTGAGGCAGTAATTTTGCAAATTATTTTATAATTTTAAAATACCTATGAAAACACACATATATTAAGATACGATTTGTAAATCGTTGAATCAATAATTTCGAATTTGGGTGAGTGCACCGGTAAATGCCATACCATTACTTTTAATTTTTACATCTTGTTTGAATATTTAAATACGTTATAACATTTTTACCTTAAATACCAAAGTCGGCAAAAATATCTAAGGCAACTGTAATAATATTCGGGTTATACGTTGCGAACTTTGTACACCTATTTCCATATCAAAGACTCAGTTAGCAGAAGGAAGTCGAGGAAACACAGTGTATTACGAATTCTATTGACATATCTTACATAAAGCCAAGCTCAACGGCGATGTAAATAAATAGCCACTTAGTATTACGGGGAAATGTGTATGACGTAACTACCCAAGTACTAGGAATTAGTCTGTGGCTGACGGTATTGATGTGATCCTTAATTAAATACTCGTATATTGTGTTAGTGGAGAGGCACACATGCACATAATATTACGTACTAATAATTATATTAAAATAATTGCGAACAATAAGTATTCAATAAATATTTAGCTGAAAGACCGTCAAGGGATAAGGGGGAAATTGGGAAAATATTCATGCAATATCCATAAAAAGGATTTAATCAAAGTATCCATATTAAATTCAGAAAACATTTCTACACGACGAAACTTAATACATTTCAATATAATATCGATAACATGTAAAAAATAGATAACAAAGTTTAATTAATATTTGCAAGAAGATTAATTTTGTGAAATATGCGTACATAAAGCTTCCGTTCATACATGGCAAACGTATGGAATAAACGTTAAAGGAAAATATGTACTTGAACATCACATTGATTTTTTTAAGTGAGAAGCTCACAAGAATCCCAATTACGCAAAACCGTCTGGAGCCAGTGAGACTATGGCATCCCCAATTGGGGTATGTGATGAGGAGGGGAAGGAGATGGGGTGGAGGAAAATTGGGAAGTATCTGGCTTTTCAGACCTGGTCACCAAACACGGCTAAAACCATTTCAAGCAACGTTTCAATTCTGAAAGGTGGACTTTCACCGGGGCGATACTGAATGTGTAATATTGTAAATGCAATATATACCATAGATTCAGTTTAAATTGTACTAGTCTGGAGATGCCTGTGATAGGGTGCAACCGTTCCGGTCCGAAATAAACGAGTCGAAAATAGTTACAAAGGTTTTTTTTTAAATAAAAAAAATTATATTCAAAAGGAATTCCACCATGAATTGACAGTTTCATAATAAGAAAAAGGCATACTATTCCATTTATTTAAATAATATCTAATAACGTGTGTTTAGACATATTGCCTTTATAAGAGTTTATCATTTTATAATATCATACGAAAGTAGGACAGAAGAACAATTCCCTTAAATCCAAATAGCTACAATGTCAGTACACGTATCTGAAGACCTCTCAGGATGTCCATATAGGACAAGAGTTAAGTCGAGGGTTGAAACTTAAACCCTTCACCTATGCAGAATACGTTAAACAAACACGCGAAATAATTCAAAATCCATCTACTAGTTGGAAACAGATTGTTAATTAGACTGATCTGATTTTTACGTCACTGCCATGGAATCCCCAATATGGGGTTAAAGTATGATATGTTGTGATACTAAAGGGGAAAGAATAGATGGAGAAGATGAAGATTGGGAAGTACCTACCTACTTGGCTAAATATCTAGTCACAAAATACGGATCAAGTCATCTCAACCAACCCATTAAATTTACGTTGCAATTTATCGATATTCTATCCGCATCAATTACTCGGTTAAGGGCGAGAGGGACGTCGGAGAGTTATTATTTATTAATTCAAAATAATGATAGTATTATTACGCAATACGATAAACATAATGTTTTTAAATAGAAAAATATTTCTTAAATATTTTATAAATTTAAATAGGCTTAGTATTTATCAAAATCTAATCAGAAATATTACGTTTTCTGACCGTCCCATTGTATGTTTTACAAAATATTTAAAACGAATATGATTTTTAAAGTTGAGAAAGGTATTTTTAATCCATTCTCGTTGCGTTTTTGTAAATAAATATAATCAAAGATTTGTAATCGGCATTACAAAAAAAAAACATTAAAGTTACGGAGTGTTCATGAAAAAACTATTTTTTTTTTAATTTAACTTATCGACATGTTACAGAAAAACCATCGCAGCATTTTTTAAGGGTATTCAACTTTTTAAATGTTTTTTGTAAAACATGCGTAGAACGGTCAGAAATGTGTAATATTTCCGATTATATTTTGATAAATTCTAAGCCCATGTAAATAAAAAAAAAAACGTAACAAATATTTTTCTCTTTAAAAACACTATGTTTATCGTATTGCACAATAATATTATCATTATTTTGAATTAATAAATAATAACTCTCCGACGTCCCTCTCCCCCTTAATAAACAAAAATTTGTTGAATTAAAAAGGCTCTAAAAAACAAATCATTTATGAACTCGCACTGTAATACTGTTAAAACGGAACTTCACGCTAATAATGAGCCAAGTTTCAAGATTCCGCAGATTCTTAAGGATAGGATTTTTTGCGTGCGTAAATAATAATAATAATACATTTTTACGCTGTTGTGTTTCTTGAAATAATTACATTAATTATTGTAATACTTTCTTACGAATTTCATTTCTCTTGGGTTTATAATCCGAAGCAATTTATCTTGTTACGATGTTAATCTGGCCTCTTAGTTCGTTGCTCATATTATGTAAATACAAAGGACCACAATGATAGTAATTTTACAGCGGAGTACTTACCCCTGAATATATTATCAAAGTATTAAAAACACTCTTACAAAAACGGTAAATATAAAATAGACAAACGTTTATTGTGTTTCAATTTAATTTGTAGAATTCCATTTTTATTAAGAACTAGCTGATGTGTACCCGGCCTTGTTCGGGATTTTTCACTTGTCACTAGGGTGTCATAATTGATTTGACAGCGAAAGTATATACTAACTATCTCCACATAAAGAAGCATTCATTTGAATATATTATTTTATTCCAAACGTTTACTTTCAAAACGTATCTAAATCATAAAGTTCTTAAGTAAGTACCTACTCGTGTTTCCATTTAAAAATATTCTATCCAAAAAAACCTTTTTCTTTTGAATATGCAATCTGTGGCTAACCAGAGTGTTATATCTATGGGCTAACCTAAATAAAACATGGTTTTCATAGTTCAATGGTTTTCATATTAATTTTAAAGCGTTATAGCAACAGTTTTACATATTGGATTTCATTCAAACTTTCTAAACCTTCCCGGCACTAATAAAAACAAACTGTGCTATTTTCAGCGAAACCGGTAGATTAATTTTCGAGAACATCGAGGACAAACAAACAAACATACATTGATTTTCATATATACAGATTTATAATCATTATTATTACTCTATTTAAAAAAAAAACGGTTTATTTATAAAATATAAAGCAAATTTCATTTTAAAATATCACGTTATTTTATAGGTCGCGAAATTAGAGTTAACCCAAACAAAACATGGGAGTGTTATATATGGACCCCACATTACAAGACATATTCAAAAACTATTGAATCTGTATAAAAAATATTCCTTGATTATTATCCTTCAAATGTGGAATAATATGAATTTTTATTTTATTGAAAAACTTTGTAAGGCAACTCGAAAGTACGAATAGATTTAAAAATAATTGTAAAGCCGTTCCGTCAGCAATAAATCAAATTTCACGTCATAAATGTACAATATTAGAAAGCAATGGCACTCAGTCTCAACATAGATAGTATATATACCATAGATTTAGTTTTAATTGTGACAGTCTGAAGATGCCCGTGATATGATGAACCCGGTCCGGTCAAAAATAAAAAAAAGTGTAAAAAAGTGTAAGAAAGTTACAAATGTTTTTTGATAAAAAAATTCATATCACTGGTTTTTCTTTCCTGAAGTAGAATAACAAGTTTGAAACATGCTATACGCTAGTAATGCTTCAGTATAAGTACGAACTGCGATCGACTCAACTCTGGTTGCGATATCAATAATAAGGTAAAACACACGATGGATGAAGTACCACTTAATTCGGTTTATAAATTGATCGTTTAATCGTAATTATTCAACCATCATTTGCACGCAAAGGATAAACTTTCATAATGCAAACATTTTCCATGCTTTGTCAATGAATAATAACGATAAAATTGAGCACTATGATTTATTGAAAGGAAACATGATAGGATTCAAGAAATCAGAGTGGAGATACTCTCAGTATCGCCCTGGTGAAAAACCACCATTCAGAATCGAAAAGTAGTGGCGGTCGGCCCTTGGGTTAAGATTCTCGACAGCGAATCCAAAGGTCGCCGGTTAGAATCCGGCTGTGCGCTAATATTTTTTAATTAATTAATATGTGTTATTTTACATTTAAAAAAAAAGTGTTTCCGAAACGTGGCTTGAAATGACTTTAACCGTGTTTGGTGACTAGATCTGAATAGCCGGGTCCTTCCCAACCTACCTTTTAGCTATCTCCTTCCCTTACCCACAAACTTCAGTCTAATTAAATACCATTATTGGAAATGCCCACTGTCCCAACTGTCCGACTGACTCCGGACAGTTGGGACTCTTGTGTGGTATTCACATAAAAAGAAATTAAAAAAATCCAACAAATAGCATACCTCGGCTATGTCCAAGAAGTAGAATAACCAGCAAAAGTTCAAAATAAGAAGTTATGAGAAAACATTTATTTATTCGTAACTAACAGTGAGCTAGTTTGTTAGGTCTTAGTTCTTAGTTAATCCTAAGGCGACTCGAAGCGTGGCGAAGAAACGGAAGTTAAAACATAAGTCCGCGATACAATCTACCCCAAAGCGACGCTCCCTTAGCAAGCCGGGTTCACAAAGGACATATCGTTCTAATCCCCGGGATTAATCACATCACTTGACGGCTGGGAGTTTCCAGACACGTTCATAAATTGCATCAGTTTATTATTAAAGTAGTCCCTAATCCGCAGTTCAGTTACCGCGCCTTAGGCATGCCTCACTTGGGTTAATTTCTCTTCGGTAATAATAATAAATGATAATTTATACAGGGCAATTAAGTGATATTTCACCAGAATGCGCTTTGCTCTAATAATAGCTCAACTTATATTACGTTATACTTGAACTTAGATAATGTATTCAGGGCGCCCTTCTTCTTGCTTAAAATTACGCGCACAGGGGTGTTTGCTTAATGCTACTTATAATATTAACGAAATTAAAGTAAATATTAACTAAACCGTACAACACGTATTAAGGTTTAAGACAGATGTTTTAAACTTCAAGGGGCAGGATTAAAATAACTTGGGGTGACCTATGGCAGAGGTGATGGTTATCCAAAGAATGGTTTCCGGGGCGGCGGTACCCAAATTGAGAATTATTACTGAAGTCCACGGTTAATAAGAAATAGTTCTATCGATAAGCAGTTAAGTATATGAGCGTGAAGCTAGAATAAACAAAATCAAGATACATAAAACTACCTTTTTATGCTTTCTGTATTGTCTAGAACACTGCACAAATTAACAGGGAGGATAGGATTTTTGAAATATTAGTCTGTAAGCGCATCCTCAAAATACACGGCACAGGTATAATACAATGAAATTCCAACAGATTTGAAATAGAAAATATTTTGAATATTTTAAAAAGGAATAATAACCAATGTTAGCAATAAACATTGATAAAAGTTCTTGGCAAAACGGTTGGTATTCACTTTGTGGCGTCATTATTAATAAATGAATTAAATAATGCACTTTGTATTCACCACTTTATCAATACACAGATATCTACATGTTTCGAAAGCGATGCTTTCTCATTCAAGGGTATATAGAATACTAAAAATAATAATGTCAAGTATAGTCTAATGATAAACACGTAACACAATAATGTAAGAATAGACAAATTTTAAACATAAACAAAAATTAAAAATGAACTAATTTAATCAATTTTGATTATGTTTATAATGTGTCTATTCTTAGATTTTTGTTTTCTAATTTTTATCATTTGTCTATACTTGACATTATTATTTTTAGCATTCTATATACTCCTGATGAAGAAAACATCGCTTTCGAAACACGCAAGATATCTGTGTATTAATAAAGTAGTGAATACAAAGTATTTTATTTAATTCATCTATTGATATATATATGTTTATGTGTATATATTAGAGCAAACCAAGATGCGATCTAACTCAAGATAAACGAAAATATTTTTTTTAAATTGATAGGGTGACAAAGGGCATCAAATAAAGTCACCCAGCTGATAAACCAGAGGAAGACGCCGAACCACACGACTTCGAAACGTCCGTAGCTGGTACGAATTCAGTTCCGATGAGTTGTTTCGGGCTGAAGTCTGTAAGAAGAATATTGATTTGATAATGGTCAAACTACGATTAGGCAAGGAAGAAGACAATGGAAGAGGAAGTTAAGGAATTTTAAAATGTATACGTGAACTTACTTATGTTATTTTTTATTAATTGATGGCAAAAATGTAGATACATACAAGTAAAGCAAAAAAAAGTCTAAAAATTAAAAAAAAAATGAAAGCGATTTTAACAAAGAAAATCTAGAATACAGATAAATGTAGGTTCTACACATTCTATCGATAAATGAAAAGCAAAATTAATATTTTTTTTATAGAATTGACCATAGAAGAAGGAAGAACAATTTATTCTATGGATTAAACAATGATCGCATGGATTAATATAACCCGTATATTAGTAGAGCGAGAATGCACGATAGTTACTGATGCAACTTCCTATTGAGTTTAAAAAAAATCCCTTTAATGACTCTTTGCTAATATAAATTTTATCAGTCAAAGAAATAATAATACTGTGGGTGAATTTTTAATTTAGGGTTAATTTAAGATAAAGAACAAAAAGGTTGGGCCACTCGGGTATTTATTCAATTGAATGCAACGATTGTCCCGCGTTTTATGTAGGCAAAACGTCGCGTAATGTTAATGATATGCGGGTAACAGAGCACTAAGATGTCTTAATAATAGTGGGTTTTCGGAATGTGCTAACTACCTCTTAGAAACAGACCACACTTTTAATAATAATGCAGGCATTCATTTACTGCATTGGAATGTAATAAGTATTAGACTGGGTAATTTGAAAGCATCAGAGGTAAGGAAAGTAAAAAATAAAATAAAAACGCTAGTAGACTCATTAACTAGCAAATCCATTTAAATAAAAGCCCGATACAAAAGATGTTTACAATTGACAAAGAACACTCCCTTCCCAGCCCTCTAGTTGCCCCCTCAACAGGGTCAGTGTCTGCCCCTTTGTTTCAACCTATAACATAGTTTATTAATAATAATAATATCTTTATTGTAATTAAATTTAACTTTAAATAAAAGACATGTATAATAGAATAATGTAAGTGAAAAGTGGTTTATAAAGTAAAATAGAAAATAATATAATAACAGTTACAGTTGAAGTTTCACATAACCCGCCTCACTAGGCTAGCCTGTGTTGAGGGAGTAATTTTGCAAATTATTTTATAATTTTAAAATACCTATGAATATACATTTATATTGAGATATGCTTCGTATATTGTAGAGTCAATAATTTCGAATTTGTGTGAGTGCACCGGTAAATGCCCTAACATTACTTTTAATCCATTTTTTTACATGGTGTTTGAATATTTTTTGTGAATTAGATTTTTTTATGCTAACCGGAAGAATGTTGTAAATTATTATTGCAAAGTACATAAAATTATATTATACTATACTGCTCTGAAAAAGCGACGGAAGTAGAGAAACTCGGACGGCAATAAATAAATAAATTGATGTAAACAAAGCAATTCTTTTATTTTAAATTATAATGTCACTTTACATCAGTTACCGCATCAAATGAAAACAATAAGTTCTAGTTTATGGAATTCATAGGAACACCTAGTAATTTAATAACAATATTTTAATTCGAGCTTGTGGGGAGGTTGGTGGTTGATCCCACACTTCCCATATAGTTAAACATATTTTGTATAAGAACAAAAACAAATAAAATTAAAAATTCAATACGAAAATAAAAATAATTCAAAAGTAACACAATAATTATGGTACACAAAAAAAAATGAAGTAACAGTTGTGTAGGGCGTGGTCCCGAGTGAGCTCGGGCCCAGCGCTCACTCGGGATTTTTAAATATTATATAAAAGCGAGAATGAATATACAAGATAATATAGAGATCAGACGGAATAAATGTATTCTAGTTGAGTTCATCCAAATAAGAAGGATTTTAGAAGACTAACAGTTTTGCAAAACAAAGCCATGAGAATAATTTTAAGACGAAACAAATATTCCAAAGTTAAAAAAATGTTAAGGAATCTAAACATATTGTATTTTAAGCAAATTATACATTTAAATTAGTAAATAGTTTTTCTCTTTAAAATCTTTAACGAACAACAAAATACTAAATTTTTGAGAAAAATTAATAAACATCAACACAAACATTCTGCAAGATGAAAAAATTAAATAAGACTTCCCTTTCGAAAGAAAAGAGAGTCGCAAAACTCATCACCATATAGAGCCATGAAGATCTTCCAAGAAACACCGGCCAATATAAAAGAAGATGAAAATATGTTAAAATTTAATAAGAAAATGTGCAATTTTTAATGTTGTAATTTGTAAAGTTTAATTTGTAATTCTTAATTGTATACTGAAAATTATTTTTTTTTTAAATTGTGCGTAATACATATTATATTAATATACGAATACATGTAGCCAAGGTACACGTATTAGGTTAAATAAATAAATAAAAAATAACAACAGAAAAATAACCCAAATAAGATGGTACATAAGAAAAAATATTTATTTTAATAGAGAAAAGATACGAAGTTACGATCAAAATGTCATAGCGAACGAGCTGGAGCTGAAAATTTCTACACTAAACGATTATACTCCTCGTTTACTCGAAACGGTAACTACCAATTTGAATATCAATAATATAAATAACGTGAAATTAACATAATCTATTTGTATTCAGGCAAAGGAAACCATTTCACAACCAAGCGAATAGTAATTCCCGATAGTTTCCTCGGTGTTTTCTGGGAAAAGCTTGGTAGGAAAACCATTTACCATTCAGGAAATGTTATGATGACATACGTTCTGCACATGCACGGGTAGTAATGTAGTCATGTAGCAAGACAAACGTGCACCGTCACACCCACTTCATGTGCATTAAATAATTATACTACATTATGCGCGTTATTATTTAGCCTGAGGCGTATGGCACGGTAAAACCACGCATGGTTGAAATACGAAAGTGGAGTTGAAAAAGGGATGCAAGGTAAGATTATTAAGGGAGGGACGCTTAAGTAGTTCCTAATGAAAATTGATGTTGCTTTATCAGTGGGGCAATTAAATTACGAAGCAATTCTAAAAAAGTACAACAAAGAAAAAATTCTACTAAAAATTGGGATATTAAAACTTCACTTACAAGGATGAGGTTCTACATTAATCACGAATTGTATTTTTTACAGACGAATTGAATCCAAAAATAAAACCAACAATCCAAACAAAGGTATAAAAAAGTACGAGTTACTTTTACTACATACTCGTACATGTACGTATCCGATACATGTTTTACCAATAAACGCCTGGTGATCCACCCATCCCCTATTTTCCCTTTTCCCTTAAAATAATGCTCACGCATTTCTCTAAGGATATTCTCCAATCCGGAGTGAGTTTATATTTTTTACTAAAAAAAAGTTTCCTACGTTTTGATGGGTCAAAAATAATATTAACTCAGTACCGAACCACATTGATCTTATTGAACTCGTTCAGAGGGGGAGCATGTCTTAGAAGGGTAAGACTAATGGTAGACTTTAAAAAAATAAACTATGTGCTGTGAATAAGATCTTAGAATAAAATCGAGACTTTTTCTTCACACTTTAAAGGGCGAGAATAAAAATAAAAATACATTAAGATCGATATTAAGAAACATTACTTAAGGAAAATTGTCAGTGTTTTTATTTTTAAAATCTTTTTTTTAACTGATGATACGGATAATAAGATCATGTTGCTTTGTGTAATATTGAACCAGTTTACAAATCGTGATAATGTAGACAGATAAATTTAATAGCCAGTATATTTTCACCACAACGGCATTATAAGCAAATGTATCTACGGAGAAATTAAGTTAACGCACCCGTAGGTTAGTGATAAGCCAGCTATGGTAAAATAAGTGAAAATAGAAACAAATACATCAAATAATGCTGCCAATCGTCAATTTCGAAACAACTGTCAATAAGTAAAACTATATCCTAGCGTAAAAAAAAGTGTTTTAAACTCAATCAACTCAAACTCAAGCGATGGATGCAGATGATGCGGCTACAACCCTGAAAGACGATCCGTTAATTAAATGAAATTACTCAATTTTTTACTTTAAATTATGCATTGAATTTTTAAAAACCTCATCGTAATATTTAATCATTTAAGAAGATAATATTAACATAACCTAAATGAAAAATGAAACTGAAAAAAAAAACAACAGAAAATAAAAAGATATCAGACGCATCTGGGACTCGAACTCAGGAGAAAAAAATAATTATTTTAATTATTTAATCATCATAAAGATAGCTGCCAATAATATGGGAGTAAAAACGGAGGATAATGTTGACAAAGTCTTGAATTTGAGATATGATATCGATGAAGATGGCGTAAATTGAACTGGTCTCATCAGCTAAATTGGTAAAGCGGTTGTACCAGAAAGACAGAGGTCCTGGGTTCGAGTCCCAGATGCGACTGATATCTTTTTATTTACTGTTGTTTTTTTGTCAGTTTCATGTTTCATTTAGGTTTTGTTAATATTATCTTCTTCGATGATTAAATGAAATTAATTTTATTTTTGTTATTATTAACCATTATGTTGTCCATTCGATTTCTTTTATTTTCTTTACATTTTTTTATAGTATTATTCAACTTTTTATGTATTTTCATTTTTATGTTTGTAGGTTATAAAGTGTATATAATATGTATATCTCATGGGTTCGAACCATATACCGTCTTGCTGGATAAAAAAAATGAATACGAGATTGAAGTTTTACTTAATTTTTTGGGAAAAAATAGAACAAACCACGCCTATGACATATTAATTAATACGATTTAACTCGGATGGCAATTGAATAGCTTTAAATATAATTTTAATAGATGCCCGTGGCGATCTACCCCCATCGTCGGAGTTAAATTATTTGTAAGTGGTACGCGTATGTTTATATAATTGAGAGCGAAGTTTGCACGAACGTAGTTCTGTGCGGGTCCGCCCTTTGAATGCTTTTCAAGCGGCGCATCCCAGTCCCGACCCCATCAGCCGCCGTGTCATAAACAACGTGCCGGAGAATCTAATTACCCTCCGGCGCTGAGGTTAAATTATTACGTATCAACGGTGCCACATCCGAACGAAACTGTAATACACACGTCCAGGGGGCGCGGGCGTTCTATCCCACCACAACCACGGTGCGGGCACCTCACGGCCTCCTCACCAATTCATGGATATTTCAAAGCCTCCGCTCGCTACCAGGCTACCAAGCTACCAGGTTACCAGGGGGGAAGAACCAAAGAGAGGGAATTACTCCATCGCGTCTGTCATCCTCTCGCCTCTAACGAACGACACATAATGTAATTTTTAATTCGGTCACGTGTTGGCAGTACGCGCTGCAACGGAAGTCTCCCGGACTGTTATCCTGAAACACTGCACATCACCGTATGATGTACGTGGTTTTCAGGAGTGTTTTAGTGGAATAAGCAGTTAATTATGAATTTCGCGTTTACAATTTTAAGGATGTAATTCCTGACATCAAATGGAGGTTTTAAGAGGGTTGGAAAAGCTTCAAAATGGTTCGTTAAAAAGGGCTTGTTATAAGAAGGTATTTATAGATCATAGAATAAATAATCGATAGATCTATTTTCTTTGATAGTGAACAAAACATAATATTAACGATTCCAACTGACATTAGATCGTTGGCAGAATAATAACGGAGAAAATATAAATAGTTTCATGGAACAAAAAACTATAAATTACTACAAAAATAAGAGCCTTAAATATTACCTCGAAACTGTCAGGTTTAAAGAATAAATGCCAAGAAAGTCTAAAAAAAACATTGGCTTGGCATCTGATAAAATACAAAAACCATAAAACATTAATTTGGGGTTAAAAGGCCGGAAACGAAAAGAAAAGCGGTAGGACTTTAATTACGCCAAGACTCCGGGTACGATTTAACAGATACTAATATTTATAGTCCTTTTACATCACTCGCCTTCGCAAATCACCACCTAAATGTTTTACCCATGCCGACAGACACGAATAAACCACCTACCCTTGTCTGGATGGATTTGAATAAATAAAACGTAAGATAGAAGCTAAACCCTCGGAACAAATCAGGAAAGGTAGGATAAGTAAACATAAAAAGAAAAAGCACAAAATCGTTACTTTAAAAAAAATAACAATATGTGATCCATCCCAAACAAATCATTGCT
>JAHDVE020005830.1:0-80950 GCA_022606495.2 Halesus radiatus | reverse complement strand
CCTTTGCAAGGAGGGTCTTCACGCTCTGGACCAGTGCGGCAGCCTCGTGTACGTTATCCACGGCGTCCAAATAGTCGTCCATATAGAATTTGGAACGAACGGCTGCTGCGGCGGCGGGGTGCTCGGTTTCGTAGTGCCCGGCCACTCTGTCTCGCACGTACTGGGCACTGCCTGGGGAACACGTCGCCCCGAACATCATAGATGTCAACTGGTACGTCTCTGGGTCCCGTGTGCCAGGCGACCTCCAAAGGTACAGCTGGGAGGGCTGGTCCTCTCTCCTGATGTGGATGCGCAGGAACATCTCTTGTATATCTGCCGCGATGGCCACATTTCCCTCTCGGAAGCGAAGGAGGTTCCCCAGGAGTGAGGACAGCAAGTCAGGGCCGGTCATCAGCTGGTCATTCAGAGACGTCCCTCGGCATCGGCTGGCGGCATCAAAGACGATTCTGATTTTCCCCGGCTTGTGGGGATTTGTCACCGCGAAGTGAGGAAGGTACCACTTTCGCGGGGCAGGTAATGATGCCTCGTGGGTTGAAAGCTTCCTGGCGTAGCCTTTGGCGACAAGTTGTGACATCTTGTCGGCGTACGCGGCCGCCAGGGTGGGGTCCGCCGCCAGCTTCTTGTCGAGAGATTGTAGCCGCTTCAGTGCGCACTGCCGGTTGTCGGGTCTTTCCACAGGAGTCCGGTTTCCCACCTCCCGGTAGCGAGGGGGCGGGTGGTCTCTCCCATCATCGCTAGTGCCCTTGCGTCTTGAGCATTGACCCGAGCTGCGGATGTAACGCCGAGGGAGTCGATGGCGAAGTTTGTCCTCACCAACTCCCTCAAGCGGGCGTCCGCGGCGGTCTCTGCTTGCAGGGCCAGAGTAGTGGCTGGGCCGTCAGCGCCAGGGTTTGTTCCCCCGTGAGCGATCCACCCTAAAGCGGTCCGCGACACTATTCGCGTAGTGTTGTCCTCACGGACCTCTCTTGATACACTCAGGTGGGCGTTGTCTTGCCCGATCAAGAGCTTCGGGGTGATGCGTCGTCCTGGCACTTGCTGCTCCGGCAGGTTCAGCTCGGCTATGGTGCTCGCGGTGATGGAGAAGGTCGTGTCCAACCCGGCGCCTCTGATGGTCAGCTTCACGCGTCGGGAGCGGGCGTCGGAGGTGCACATGCCCTTTGCTCCGTGAAGCCGTACGGCACGGACCGGACCGCTTGCACCGGTCAACATCGCGATCTCGGCGTCGACAAGGGTCACGGTAGAGCCCTCATCTAACAGCGCGAACACTGACACGGGCCCGCGAAGCACAACCGGCACAATTTTCAGCAGTACGCTATCGTCTGTATTTCGGCGTCATAAGTTTACTTCGCCCACAACCGGCTCCGTTTTTCGCACTTCATGGAGCAACCGATGGTGGGGATGCCGGCCCTCCCCCACCCCGCACCACACTTTCACTTTACACTCCCTCGAGTGGTGTCGACCGAGGCACTTTCGGCACAGGTTGCTTGCGCGCACGGTCTCCCAGCGGAGGGCGACAGATTTCCCGGCGAATACCGCACTATCCCGAATGGCGTGGAACTTATTGCACTGCGCACAATTGTCACTTCGCACTGTCGCCCTTTTCCCGGCTGAAGACCGGTGGGCAGAGTCGGTCGCTTCCTGGGTCCGGGCGTAGCCGCGCTCGTCGGGGGCGCGGCCGCCGCGTTCACTAACACTTGTTCGCGGCGCCCTCGATTCGGTCGAACCGGGTCGAGCATGCCGCTACTCGGGATCACTTTCGCGACGCTTCGCAGGAACATTGAGAGCTGCAGTAGTGTGGCCGGGGTGGATTGGCCTAGCTGGCGCAACTCGAGCAGCCAAGACATCCTCAGGGTGCAGGGCATCTTGGCGGTGACGTCGGCTAGAAGGGCGGGGTTGGTGAGGTAGCCCTCCGTCCTCAAGTCTCGCAGGGAGGCCACCAAGTTCTGGACCGTCCCAGAGAAGTCGGCGATCTCCTCAAGTGAAGCTTCCGCTGACAGGTGCGGCAGCTTCTTCACCTTATTTAGCATCAGGTTGGCGATGGATCCTGAGCCACCGTACCGCGTCTCGAGGGTGGCCAGGATCTCTGGGACCTGTTCGGGGTCCAGCAGGAGGGAGTAGACAGCCTCCCGGGCCCTGCCTTTCAGCGCGCGCTGCAGTCTGATGAGGTTCTCGCTGGGTGTCAGCCTGCAGGTGTTGGTTGACTGGTGGTACTGCGCTATCCAGGCAGGCCACTCGAGGGGGTCCCCGGAGAACGTGGGGAGGTCCTTGGCTGTAGATTGTCGAGCAATGAGGGCAGTCATCCGGACATCCTCCTCGACGGACGGGCGGGGGCTCTCTGGTACGCGTGTCGATCGGATCGCCTCGGCAATCATAGCGCCGATCTGTGCCACGGTAGGGTCCTCGCCCTGCTGGACCCACTCTCTGGTATGCCGGGCAGTCTCGTCGGCGGTAGGCTGCGGCGGGAACAGCGGCGAGTAGCTGGGATGCCCGATGTTGACGGGCTGGGACCCCGCGTGCAACTGCGAGGTAGACGGCTCTGCATAGGGCTGCGCGTAGAGTGGGCAGGCTCGTGGCTCGGCGTACGGCAGCGGCTCGGCATACGGCAGTGGCTCGGCATACGGCAGTGGCTCGGCGTAGCGTCCGGCCGGCGCTGCGGGGCAAGGGAGCACAGCGGGGCCGAACGTTGCAGCGGGGAGGGGGTACCCCTCAGCCGGGGCTCGCACAGCACGCGCCTCTGCGTCGGTCATCTGTACTCGCACCGGTTCGGGGATTGGCTGCACAGCTGCGGGGACGTCCTGCTTGGCGGGCTGCATGGCCGACAATAGCGCGGCGAGCTGCTTGGCATGCTGCTCCCTCAAGGCGCGCATCTCCCGTTGTAGCTGCTTCACGGTGTCCTCTGTGGTGGAGGAGTTGTTCTCAGCATCGGAGGACTGCGCAGTGGTGGGTGTGGGCGCGGCACCGAGCGCAGCGCCGAGCGCAGTGCCGGGCGCCGGGCCGAGCGCAGCGCCGAGCGCAGCGCCGAGCGCAGCGCCGAGCGCAGCGCCGAGCGCCGGTCCGAGCGCAGGTCCGAGCGCAGGTCCGAGCGCAGGTCCGAGCGCAGGTCCGAGCGCAGGTCCGAGCGCAGGTCCGAGCGCAGGGCCGAGCGCAGCGCCGGGCGCAGGTCCGAGCGCAGGTCCGAGCGCAGGTCCGAGCGCAGCGCCGAGCGCACCGGCGGGAGCAGCGTCGGGCGCAGGGGCGGGCGCAGGAGGGGGTGGGGCAGCGGCAGACGGCCCGGCGGCAAGCCACGTGGCGGCAGGCCACGCGGCGGCAGGCGGTGCGGCGGCGATCGCAGCGGCGGGCGCGGCGGCGAGCACAGCAGCGGGCACAGCGGCGGGCACAGCGGTGGACTCGGGCTGAGACTCCGAGCTCGAGGCCCCTCGACGGCTGCGACGTGCAGGCATCTCGGCACGTACAAGGCACGAAGACGTACAGACGTCGCTTGTAGTCGAGAAGGCGTGCAGACGTCACTGAAGGCGAGAAGGCGAGAAGGCGTGCAGACGTCACTGAAGGCGAGAAGGCGTGCAGACGTCACTGAAGGCGAGAAGGCGTGCAGACGTCACTGAAGGCGTGAAGGCGAGAAGACGTCACTGAAGGCGTGAAGGCGAGAAGACGTCACTAGTAGTCGTGAAGGCGTGAAGTAGATCCTGGCTCAAGAAGGACCATGTACGGGACAAGATCTGTAAACTCTTGCGCACGTTTTAGAAGAAGAAGATCAGGCTGGCCACTTCGACGCTTCAGAGCAGGGTATGAAGGAAGGGAGAAATGCCTTGAAAAAGGCAAACGATTTCTTGCAAGGAGGTGGTGAGGGCGAAGAGAAAGTCACGGTCGGTTTTCAGGCCGGGTGAAGATGCAGGCGAAGTAGGTAGAAGGCGTGTTGAATCCGTGAGAATACTCTGAATTTTAGAAATGCACTCGTCGTTCAAGTACTTCGGTGCGATACCGTGCGGCGAATCGGGCAGTTTGAACTCGTGAATATTTCGCGAGCTGCCGTAGACTCTGTCAATCTTTGATCGACTTGATCAAAAAATTAGGATGTCAATCACGACCTTCTGCTTGAATTGAGCCTATTGCAATCTTCACCTATTTTTTATTAAAGCAACCAAAATTATTACAAAGTATGTCATGGGGGTCAAAGTAGTACAGGTAATACTTTGCCGTCAATTTACAAAAAAATGCATTGTACAAACATAAAATAAGTAAGTTTACTCGATTACGCGGGCGCTAATGAACAGATCAGAAAAGATCGTTTATTTAGATCAGTCACCGCGGCCGCAGGAATCGCTCACAAAGACAGACAATTTTGGTAGAACAATAATTTTGAAAGGTTTTTTGTGGATCAGAGGGGCTTGACCAATGAGAGCCCGCTCTGTTTCGGGACCGTCGCCGGGAGCGACCGTAGGGGTGGCGGGGTTCGGAGAAATGTCCCGTTAGCACCCAGTAGCGTCTCGGGACGAAAACGAGGTTCAGGGGCGTAGGAAAAAGAAAACGATGACGTGCACTGTCATCATCACTTCTTCGAAAACCCCGGAACTACGCTTGTCGAAAGCCAATAAGTACTGAAATGGGGCGTTTGCACAAATCCTCTTTTTGTGCAAACATAACAAGATAGGGATGCGTATCTAGTCGCTTCTATCAGGTTAAAATTAAAGTCGGGCGTTGCACAATTAATTATTTGTGCAGACAAACAAACAAGACAGAGACGCGTATCTAGTCGCTTCTCTCTCTCTCTCTCTCTCTCGTTTGTGGTCAGGTCGTCTGTTATGAGCCTGACAGTACTACATGCCAGCTTGATCGAGAACGTATCGAGTCGTCTCTCGTTCGAAACTGCACGAACTCAGTAGTTGATTTCGTATCTAGTCGTACCACCTACTGAGTTATGTACTGGTTGATGGTTATGCAAATGGAGGGTATTACAAACTTTGATAGTCACGTCTGGTATATTTTCTACTTTATTCGAAATATCTTTATTTTATTTTACCAAGTAATACTGTCCAGTGAGAACATAGCAGCAGAGAGGAGACGGATTTGATTAACTTGTTACCAAATAATACTGTCCAGTGAGAACATAGCAGCAGAGAGGAGACGGATTTGATTAACTCGTTAACAAATAATACTGTCCAGTGAGAACATAGCAGCAGAGAGGAGACGGATTTGATTAACTCGTTAACAAATAATACTGTCCAGTGAGAACATAGCAGCAGAGAGGAGACGGATTTGATTAACTCGTTAACAAATAATACTGTCCAGTGAGAACATAGCAGCAGAGAGGAGACGGATTTGATTAACTCGTTACCAAATAATACTGTCCAGTGAGAACATAGCAGCAGAGAGGAGACGTATTTGATTAACTCGTTAACAAATAATACTGTCCAGTGAGAACATAGCAGCAGAGAGGAGACGGATTTGATTAACTCGTTAACAAATAATACTGTCCAGTGAGAACATAGCAGCAGAGAGGAGACGGATTTGATTAACTCGTTAACAAATAACACTGTCCAGTGAGAACATAGCAGCAGAGAGGAGACGGATTTGATTAACTTGTTACCAAATAATACTGTCCAGTGAGAACATAGCAGCAGAGAGGAGACGGATTTGATTAACTCGTTAACAAATAATACTGTCCAGTGAGAACATAGCAGCAGAGAGGAGACGGATTTGATTAACTCGTTAACAAATAATACTGTCCAGTGAGAACATAGCAGCAGAGAGGAGACGGATTTGATTAACTCGTTACCAAATAATACTGTCCAGTGAGAACATAGCAGCAGAGAGGAGACGGATTTGATTAACTCGTTAACAAATAATACTGTCCAGTGAGAACATAGCAGCAGAGAGGAGACGGATTTGATTAACTCGTTAACAAATAATACTGTCCAGTGAGAACATAGCAGCAGAGAGGAGACGGATTTGATTAACTCGTTAACAAATAATACTGTCCAGTGAGAACATAGCAGCAGAGAGGAGACGGATTTGATTAACTTGTTACCAAATAATACTGTCCAGTGAGAACATAGCAGCAGAGAGGAGACGGATTTGATTAACTCGTTAACAAATAATACTGTCCAGTGAGAACATAGCAGCAGAGAGGAGACGGATTTGATTAACTCGTTAACAAATAATACTGTCCAGTGAGAACATAGCAGCAGAGAGGAGACGGATTTGATTAACTCGTTACCAAATAATACTGTCCAGTGAGAACATAGCAGCAGAGAGGAGACGGATTTGATTAACTCGTTAACAAATAATACTGTCCAGTGAGAACATAGCAGCAGAGAGGAGACGGATTTGATTAACTCGTTAACAAATAATACTGTCCAGTGAGAACATAGCAGCAGAGAGGAGACGGATTTGATTAACTTGTTACCAAATAATACTGTCCAGTGAGAACATAGCAGCAGAGAGGAGACGGATTTGATTAACTTGTTACCAAATAATACTGTCCAGTGAGAACATAGCAGCAGAGAGGAGACGGATTTGATTAACTCGTTGTCGGAGCTGGGGTGTAAAACACTTCGGGAAATATGATACGATATTTACTTCAAAGGCGTTTGTCACCCCTAGAGCAAACTGAGAGAAGGGGTCGTTTTTGCATTTCGTTTGTAAAGGCTGGATTTTTTTTGTAGTATAACCATAACGTTCAATAGTTTGTTCACAGGGGTCCAAGTTTTCTTCAGATAGTTTACATATTTACTTGATTAAAGCAACACCGCAAACTTCTTGAGGGCACAAAAATGCCTCAATGGACATGAGCGGTTTGTCAGAGAGAAGTAGCTTCATAATTTCAACAAGATTTCTTTCATCTCCCACATTTCTAAACTTTCGACACGTTTGTCTCAGATTCCATTTTTGAACTTACGCTACTTGTGCCTTGACAGTCTCCATTGTGCAAGACTGCCAGGTACGGTTTTTAAAAATTGATAATTGTCATCGATGATTTTTTGTCTAGCGCCGTATGAAAGCCTCCAAAAGCTTGCTTCAACACTTTATTATATGAACTTCAACGGGAATCGAACTCCCATCCTATAAATTCATAGTTCACACTTCTAACTCAACGCCTCGCGCCATGCAACATGGGTCGATTTGCACTTCAACAGGAATCGTACCATTTTTCTCCAAATACAACGTGAGCGCTTTTACCTCCATTCCGTGCGTCGTTGAGTCGGAGGTCGTCAAGTTTAGGTAAAAATAGTCATATTTCGCTGACGTTGTTTAGATTTGTATAACAGTGCAGCTTCTGTTATGTTCTATAAAAAAGAATTCCACAAATATATTCTAAAGCTCGCGACGTAAACAAAACAAGTCGGATACAAAATACGATTATCAATCACCTGCCACGTTTTTATTTTTTATTAATTTGTTATTGACTTCAGACATTTACTGAACTTGACATCCTTATGAAAGCGTGATTTTTTACCGGTAGGACACTTATTTGTAAAAAAAAAATGAAATCGCACAAAATTTGCATAATTTAAAATCAAGTAGGCATACATTACGAGCTGAATACCCACATTTCGAATAAAATAATAAAATAATGATGTGGGATATATATTTTTTAATCTTTTAAGCTTTTAGAAGTTACAATTTTTCATACAACGATAAACAGTGTTTCTATGAAATGTTTTCTCCGATCTTCGAGAATGTCTCACGCCTTCGACGAAATATGATTAATCATACTTGGGAGCAAACATAGCGCAGGAATTCCAGAAATTTTAATGTTTCGGAGAATCAATCAGATATGGTTTGAAGCTTTGAGATGATAAATCTACAAAGTTTCTCTTATCTCGTTCAATGGCTGCTATTTTCAAGCAACCTCATAAAAATTGCCACTCATGCATAGAAACTTTATACCATAATGTTGAAATTAAAAAAAAAAAATCGCGTAAAAGCATAAATGATGCTATGAAATAATTTTGGCACTCTGCTCCTCGCTGGCCAGTCCGTCTCGAGCGCTCTCCGAAAGCTGTCGCCAGTTGCGATCCCCCTTGTCCTAGTCTCCTGTCTCCTGTCTCCTGTCCTTTGCAAGGGCTCACTAGTAGCTCGAGTTGTACAGACCTAGTCGCCAAGATGTTCACCGTCCGGGAAAATACCTACATCTCCATCATCCACCCTGAACTCCCCAAAGAAGAGGAATCCGCCGGCCTCTGGGTTCGTTTTCAAACCGCAGTCGATATATTTACACCAATTATGGACTAACCAGTAACCAGTTATATTTTGTGACAATTCACCCATTGTAAACATTATTTTACTATTGCATTGTGCTTGTTCTTTAAAGAATGTGATCATCTTGTGATAACAAATCTCTCCTTCTCCTGGAAATCCCTTGGTTTCAGCGATACTTGTTAAAAGTTATTCGTTGAACGGATGTGTCCCGGAATATTCACATAAATAAACGCATGTAAACAATGACGTTCATAGAAACGCATTCGGGATATTCTGTTGGTGTTAAATAACTATTGGGTAATCGGCAGGTGCATTTGTATTATTTGAACAATGTTTTTTTATTAATCGGATTCGAGTGTAAAAACATTATTTATAGGCGATTTCAGTTTTAAGTCTTTTTGTACTCTAATCGCCGTGGAACTAAATAACTCTAATGTAATGCATTTATTTATTAATATATACCCCAATAAACGCGGTATTTATATAAAACACATCGCTGTATGAACTACTTAATCGATGGTATAACAGAATCACATTGAATGTTGAAACCTTTAATGCACGTAGGTAAAAAATATCAGTTTTATGTTATAATAAAATCCTCCTCAGGACATTAATAACCTTAGAAAAACATGCTCTGATCGTGGGGAGCTATTAACATCTATTTTTACCCTTCTAAAACAGACAGTTGACGTTAGTTTAAAGTACCTAGCCTTGAGTTTATTAAATACTTAACAACGATGTTTATTGTTGCGTGTGATGAATTTCTATAGTTTTTTTAATCGTAGATTTTTCCCTAGATTTACAAATATTTGCCGCAAAATACGATCGGGTCCAAGGAAATCACACGTTGCGCAAGAGTGACGCCGGTTCCGATAAATTAAACATTATTTCGGCTCCTCGGCTTCCCAGAAGGTCGCGGCTCGCAGAAGCTGGGAGAGATATTGGATTCTTCTCCGCTAACTCCTACGTATCAAACTAGACCCGCATAATAACATGATCATCCTCGCTGACATTAAATGAAAACTATTTTAGACCGCAAAAGTTCATATTACAACTACCTACGTGGACGGGGATCGCATGGCCGACCTTTAGAGAAGACACACTGCGTTAATAAATATACGTTTATTAAAGAAATGTCTGTGGATACGCGACGCGTCGCGCGGTTCTTGAATTTAGACCTGTTGCCAAGAGGGTTGTAGCAGCAGTTGCTAAATATTGGTTGCTCTAACTCTATGTTATGTATGAAGAATTGACGCTGATTTTCATCGCTTTTTTGCCATCACCTCAGTGAATTGAATAAGAAAAACCGATTTACTCCAACGAAACATTTGCCATAGTTGTTGAATATAAATATGTTTAGTGTAACATCTACGTAAAAAACCTATAATTTATTATTCGAACGTTTGTTCCTTAAAAATCAGTAGTTAGATTTCTATCAGATGCTTCACAGTTTACAACACCTATCTATCTTAGATCCCTGTGATCAAAACATATTACGTCAATTCTAATTCAAATACAACTTACCCAAATATTTGTGTAGGCGAGATGAAATTAAAGAAGTTGAAAAATCTTCTCGCTGACCGGCAGCGTTAAAGCTTCAAAAACAACGAAACTCATTTGTCGGAATGAAAGCTCTGGGACTCCGATTCGCCGCAAATTACATTGCATAATTCTGTTCCGCTGATAGAATAGGTTGCTTTTATTATATATATTATTAATACCTTGTTATAATAATACATGAACGTGCTTAGTGAGTCATTTTGCTCAAACTCGTGATTTTGATGTATTTTACAAAAGCTGGGCGGTCCGTAACAACTTACTGTCAAATGAATTACGAATTTTATTATACAGGAAATGTTAACTAAAAATCAGAAAATGTGTTTTTTTGTCACAGAAAAACTCTTGCATGGTGAGCTCTGGCGTCATGAAATTTGCACAGATTTTTTCAATAGAGTATTTATAAGCCATTTCTTTCTGCCCACAACGTCATTTCCATCGAGAGATATGAAGCTTTAAACTTTCTGTACGGTTAAAAAAAGTCGCCATTTTTTGGTTCTGTTTTTCAGTGTTCAAATAGAACAAAAAGTGTTCTGTGTAGGGCGTTGCTGGGTGGTAGCTACAATCATTTGTACATACATGTGATTTTTAGATAGATAGGCGTAACTTGTTGACATTTGCCTAATGCGAATCTCCTTCTGACCTAGACACCTGTGCACTGAAATTCCCTCAGCTAATCTTCGAGCTTTTTGTAAGAAAGTAGAACACTTAAATTGAATGCGAGCAGACTGGCATCCAAGGATGTGTATATATATAGACATCTCTAAATGGGACGCCGCTCATAACGGTATTCTAAAAACGTAATTTTTGTTAAGTAATTATTATCCAACACACCTCTGAATGAAATACAAATAATATTTTAGCATTTTTGGCAATGAAAATATCTGTGATAAAATTATAAACTTTTGGCAAACTTAAAAGATACAATTAATTGGATTTTTATTTGGGTAGTATTTTTAAAAGCATCCACTGATCTCGATAAGGTATTTTTCCACGCTCTTGTACTTGTCGTTTGCAAATATTAACTGTTGTTTTAGAGGAAAATCTATTTACTTTCCATTTTTATTTTCATGAAGAATATTTTAAACTCCGTAGTAACTGTTGAAGATATTAATTTCATATGTGGTTTTATCTTCAATAAACATCTCTCGTTAATTTGTTTAAGTTCAGCAGTAAATGAGATTTTTTCTTGATAGATTTCTCTTGAGAATTGATTATTTACAACTTCTTTGTGAGCTCGTATATTAACAGAATTTCTCAACTGTAGGACTACCGTTTTTTTGTTATTATTATTCGCAGGTCTCTGGGGTAGTCATTATTAGTTCACAAATCTGCACGAACTGATTTTAAGAAAACCCTTTATAAACAACATTAATATTCTATCATTATTTTTATGTTTATACATTGTCGAAACTAAATAACAGAAATGACTCGTATCTATAAAACGTATAAATTTATTCAGAACATCCATCTATTTACACCAAAATACTCTATCTAGTGTAGCTGCATTTGTGACAATTAAAATTAAACATTTAACAGAAGCTTTTAGAGCAGCTTTTGATATGCTTTTTTCATATTATTATTATGTCATACTTGTTTATTTTCTTTTTTTTCGTGTTTATAGCACACGGTTACTGGAAAAAAATGTTTGCAAGACTTTTCATCTCTCCTGTTTATTTTTCTCTAATTAAACCCATCACAATCAATTCCAGCGAATTTCCATCCTCTCCCTAACCCTACAGCTTTCTCTACAAAAGTCTCTTCTTCGTACAATAATAATCCATGGAGGATTATCTACCGAGAATAACCCATCACAATTTCGTAACAACGTATATTGGATGGAATATTCCGAGTTCGAATCCCGGTCTCACCAATAACCTTTTTTTTAATATTATCTGCGTTTTACAATACATTTTAATTGATTATAGTTAAAATAGTTAAGAATATAATATGATGTGTTTATGTATGTGTAGTAATCGTCCACTGTATAATACTGTATTACGCTTGCTAGCCCTACCGTACCACCCCCCTGGTCCTCCCCGGCGCCAAGGTGAAGAGGGAGAATGGCCCCACCGAGAGCTACCTGCGCCACCACCCCAACCCCGCCATGCGCGCTGCGCCCCACCACGACCACGACGTGCTCATGAAGCAGAAGGTAACACCATACCGTATACATAACTGTGCATACTACACCATACACTCCACACACTCCACACTTCATCCTCCGCAGTGTCTGACTTTGTTCCTTAAGGGGTAACATACACCGTTTGAAAAAAATGTTTCTCGAAAAATACTGACTTCTTCAATTACATTTCTAGTGGTGCTTCTAGTTTTGGTGACATATTTTGGCAGTAGAACTGGTCGACCTTGTTCAATGCGAAACTTGTGACGTCTTCCATAGAAACAGATTTTTATGTACACAAAAACTACTATCACACACAGCTGACGACGTAAGCCAGAAAGCTCTCTAATTTACATCATACAAACAAATTCAACACTGCAGTATTTTAGAAATATGTTTTTTTTTCTAGTTTACAGTTGTTACTCCTTAAGGGATAAAGCAAGGCACTTTCGGGGTGCCTACACACTCCCGACAGACGCAGGGTGAACTCTTGAGCATAGTATTCGTACATGTCAAATCTTTGTTATTTTTTTACATTATTATGATGTAAATGCATTATAACATTGTTCCACTTATTCATTTTCGACCAAACCGGATTGGTTTCACTCCACGTACACAGAATCTTCAAACCACTGGCCTAAAAAAGGCCACTGGCCGTCCAATCTGAAGATGTTCGTAGTTAGATGAAACTAGTCCTGTCTAAATAGAATAAGTGGAACAAAGTTATAATAATGCGTTTAATTTATAAAAATCCAGCACCAATTAACGATATCAAATCAAAGTCATTGTATTAATGATTGTATTGATCCATAAATTGTAGTTCTTTTCTTTGATACGATTGAGTCCATTGTAGATAAACATTTTGGTCTGAAGCTTTTAACGAGACCTTTCAAATGGTCAATTGTATGGACAAATAGCAAAGATTTAAGTCCATTATCGATGAGAACTATTGTAGCTAATAATAATTATAAAGTAATTCGAGAAATATTTTAAGCTCTCTCTCCCTCTGCGACCGTTCACTGTTCAGCCTTGACACATTGCATTCACACAAGCCACGCAGCGTACTGTAAATGAAAGCTTTCCACCGCATCCGTGGCTTACTTCTTACTTCTGCGAGATGCATCCATGTTATGTTGGAATAGTGTTCTGTATTTTTGGTTACCAATTTAAAAGCAAACACCATTTTGATTTAAAGCTTGTAGCTGTATTATATTACATTATACTAGGCACAATAGTGGATATGTTTGATTGCTTGATTGCTGTACATACACAAGACGAGTTTATTTTTTTTGCATTATTTCAATGCTAAATTTTAGATGGGGTAAAAGTCATCATTACTGCCTCCCGATGTGTAAATAGTTTTTTTTTTAATTAAAAAATAAAATAAGTTCCGAAAGTATTTTGCTTTTTTTTTAAATTATTGTGACAGCTATTTCGGCGTTCAAAGCCATTTTCAAACTGTGGTTAGACCACATTGAGACTACTTACTTATAATGTGATTTGTATTTACCCCTCCCCAGATTTTTTATGGTGTTTGAAATGATTTATTAATATTTCCGATTAAAACTGATTTACTTAAAAACCAATAATGATAATTAAATTTCTTTATTCTCCAGATTTTAATTGTGGCAGGTTTTAATATAATCACGTGTCGCTTGGTAACAACTAACCTAAACCCTTACTTATGGTTAGAAAAGGTCTAATAAGCAAATTATCAGTATATATTCTCTTCTCCTCATCAATAGAAACCTAATCAATATAATTCCGTATTAATAATTCAGAGAGTTACCAAACACATTTAAATTCGTTGTCTTAAATAGAATACACGTCATTATAAAACAATTATGAAAAATATGCCTCCATTAAACTGGAGAAAACAGATTTTAACTGTAAGTAATAAATCATTTCAAATACCATAAAAATACAAAAATTAAATTTGGGTAAATAAAAATCATGTATGCAAGTAAGTCGTCTCAGTGTGGCCTAAACACAATTTAAAAATGGCTTTGTACACCGAAACAGCTGTCGCAATAATAAAAAACTAAATTACTTGCACAAGTTAATAACATTATAAAATTTGAATAACTTTAATTTAGAGAAATAATTTAATCGAGTTGTACGAATTAAACAAAATAACAATTAATATATAAATAGATGTATGTAAATGATTTTTGTTCTTTAGGAGTTTCGTTTAATTAGTGTGATAATATATTATACACCATTTAAATCCAGAGCAAATGATGTAAACTGTGGAATCACATAATGTATTGTGTTCGATGCTGACGATGTTTTGTGGAATTTAGGTAGCCGACACCATGTTGCACCGAGTAGGCGGAGAGGAAGCATCCATCAAGGTGCTGAGATACTATTTATTATCAAGGAGTGCCTTTCTTCACCGGCTTGTGTGTCCATGTTGCTTCCATTCACACCAAACACCCATCTCTTGCTTGTACCGTCACCAATCATACTATCTATCTTTGATAACCGAATTCCTTTCAGCGTTGACTATTTTTCATCACGTCCCGTTTGTGGAAATTCGCACTGCGTTTGCGTTTTCCGGTTTATACACATCGCCATTTTATAATAATATGAAGCCGAATCAACAAACAATACTTACTTTGTACTTTTGTAGATTTTATAATGAATGATCCCTTTCGACCAAATAATTGTTATTTTCAACTATACCTAATGCGTTAAATTCTGCAACAAGTTTAACGATAATAAAAATACTAAGACCAAAAGATATGCAATACAAACTAAGATTTTTTAAAAATAATACTCTATTTGAGAAAATAATAACTCCTTTTCTAATTTTCTTATATTTACTCTTATTTCCAATTCATTAATGAAATGATTTATTGGAGTGAATTTAATAAACTTAATCAAAACATAAACTCTTAACATTAAACCGATAACATTTAACTAATGAAATATCATAAATTCCATTCAAAGAAACACTTAATATAAGAGGGATTGGAACATTATTTTTTAATGTGTTCAATTGTGAATATCAGTCTTATGTTTTGCAATCAAATTTTCTCCGAACCGTGTTTTTGAAGGAGTAATAAAGATTTTCTCCCTTTTTCAAGTCTCCTTTATTTTTTTCCAAGATACTCAATCCTTCATCATTCAACATCATAGCGATGGTCCAAGTTTTCTGTGTAATAATGTATTTATTTTGTGTTTCAGTACGCACACAAACAATTCAACTCGCCAATTGGACTCTATTCGGAACCTAATATCGCTGACACAATCAGGAGGGATACAAACACTGTGCCGTGAGTATTTACTACGTACACTTCGAAAAGCTTTTGATGTCATACTTAGTCTAAACCAAAAATCCTCTCTAGGGGTTTAAAATTAAATGACTTAAGCGATTTAATAATTACTGAAATTAATTAATGTCGGGTAATCTTATTTTGAAATAGCCGATTGCGATTCAAGAGTAAAACCTCCCAAACTTTATGTTGTTCTACGAATATTGGTTTTATTCATGGATATACGTGTGTTGTGTTATGACATGTTATTTATATTACTTGTTTTTATATAAATTTAGCGATGTTTTATAAAAAAAGGATGGAAAATTAATGAAACGTTTTTGTTTTATTAGAACAAATGGTTCTCTAGGAAGACCCGTTAAGTCTAAGAGGCAAGTGTATCAATATAAGTAGAAGCAAAAAGAATATACTCGCCCTAATGCTTATCAGTAATCATTTTATTTTTCACACATGTTTTGGATTTGACTCACATTGAAAGTATTTAAAAATATATGTTTTTGTACAATTTTACGCAGTACGAAAACACAAATCTTCGCTTAGCTCAAACATTCATAATCTTCGCTTGTCACAAAATCTTGGGGTGTTTAATAATAGTTAATAAAAAAATAGTTTTTTTTTTCAATGTAACGACATCATTTAGTAACTAAGTATTTCACTTACTTTTAATCCGTACAGATCATATTCTACATAATTAATGTTAGTATTTTCATTGATTTATCATTCATCAAACAAAAACAACAAATACTTAAAAATAACAATCCCCATAAATCCAACTAATAACACTTGTCACTAATTGTTTTAATCACCACACAACTTAATCAACTTTAATAATGATTATACTGCTCGTTATCGTCCATACTGCACACCCCTTTCGTTCGTCCATCCCACCCTATTTACATTACCATTATCGCAACATGCACGTTGTTATTTTTAAAACATAACAAGTGTAATTTAAAAATATATAATTATCATTAATTTATTAATAATATAAAATATTTGTGTTTTATTTTGTCTGACTAAAGTTAATTTTATTTATTATTGCGCTTACACACGATAACAACACTAATAGTTTCTTTTTGTGGATATGACTCCCCTACATTATACCTCTTGTGACACTACCCTCTAGCTACAAGAAAACAGTTCTATATGACCCCAACAAGTCGGAGACGTACAAGTACCTGCAGGAGAACTCCCTGGGAGACGTGGTCCACGAGGTGGCTGTGCCCGCCCAGACCAAGGTCTTCTCTCCCGTCGCGGCCAAGACCGCGGGGCCACACAAGGTACTGCTGACCCCCACTTCCTACTCCCCCCATATTCCCTACTAACACTTGAATTATAGTTACGTTTCTTATTAGAGGGTTTAATTATTGACATATTTCTGGAAATTACAAATCTAAATAAATCTCATAGAAATCTTGATAAAATATTTATTTACATTCGATATAAAAAAAAGTAAAATTAAAGATAGCAAAATATATAGAATACTGTCAATTATTAAAATGGTTAAATAATAACCTCTATGGTAAAATCGCGATAGGTTATATCTGCTTTTGGGGTAACTTTACAGGAGAGCAAAAATAACCTTTTCATGTCAAGTTGACTAGGAACTATTTTGGCTAGGAAATATTTATTTACATTCGATATAAAAAAAAGTAAAATTAAAGATAGAAAAATATATAGAATACTGTCAATTATTAAAATGGTTAAATAATAACCTCTATGGTAAAATGGCGATAGGTTATATCTGCTTTTGGGGTAACTTTACAGGAGAGCAAAAATAACCTTTTCATGTCAATTTGACTAGGAACTATTTTGGCTAGGAAATATTTATTTACATTCGATATAAAAAAAATGTAAAATTAAAGATAGAAAAATATATAGAATACTGTCAATTATTAAAATGGTTAAATAATAACCTCTATGGTAAAATGGCGATAGTTAAATCTGCTTTTGGGGTAACTTTACAGGAGAGCAAAAATAACCTTTTCATGTCAATTTGACTAGGAACTATTTTGGCTAGGAAATATTTATTTACATTCGATATAAAAAAAAAAGTTAAATTAAAGATAGCAAAATATTTAGAATATTGTCAATTATTAAAATGGTTAAATAATAACCTCTATGGTAAAATGGCGATAGGTTATATCTGCTTTTGGGGTAACTTTACAGGAGAGCAAAAATAACCTTTTCATGTCAATTTGGCTAGGAACTATTTTGAAGATGATTGATTCCATGTATTTTATATCGAATATAACAGATATGACATCCTATAATAACAACGACCACAAAACTATTGTAATATTAATGTTTTATTGTTATAAATTAAATTCTGAAAAGCCATATTTTTCAATATCAACCTTTTCAAATGGTTTCATAACCTAGTATAAGTTATTCTTCATAACTTTTTAGTAACAACAATTACCGTAGTATATGTTTTCTATATCGAGAATGTAATTTATATTCGAAGTACGAAAACATATTTAGAGTTACTTATTACTACCACAATTCCGACAGATATAAAATCATAAATTATTTATTTGAACGTGATGAAGAGAATATTTCAATCTTCAATATTTTTCGATTCTCAATATTTTTTTCAATTTTGAAAAACCATAAATTGCAATATGGGTATCAAACTATTCGCCAAAAATAGCTCTCAAGTTTTAAATAAAAACAGTAACAATAAAAATGCTTAACTTTGAAAATCTTCAAACATTCAAATGTACCCGGATTTATACAAATCCATTTGGAATTATTTATATTTAAAACCGATTGGCATGTGCAAATGAAATTTGTCATTTTTGCAAAGATATTTTTATATGTGCGAATGTACAAAATATTGATTAGCTCAAAACAACAGACTATTATTTGTTGCACTTTACTTGGCCATGGCCATCGATATTATAATATAGTTTGACGCACATTACATTCATTATTTTGGTAGCATAAAAATGTACGTTCCTCTGATATTTTATTATTAATGAATTAATTGTTATTAATTATTAATACGTATATATGTTTTTATTAAAGAACCTCGTTCCACAGCAGCAGGCACAGAAATCCAACACATACGTTAGTATTGACTCTTTGTTATCTTATTATAAGTTTGTTTCCCTTATTTAGTAGTCGATATTTGAGTATTCGCTTGTTGGAGAAACACGCAACGTGCTCATACTTTACTAAAAACAATTAAATTACCTAATTTCTGTGGCGACAGATATATTATATATAACCTAACGATATTTCACTTCTACCATAGTAATAATAATTTGTATAGAGCCGTTTTTGTGAAAAATCACCTCAAGGGCGCTGTGTCTACCATGTCTACTATAATGGGGAATATTCTAATTATGTTATTATGATGCATGACAAGCCATCGGAGAATTGCACCGGCTACAACTAATATAAATATGTAAACTTATTTTAAAGTTACATAAAATTTTATATAAACTGAAAACCAGGTTATCGACATCGTTCCAAAAAAAAGCCATATTTTTTAGAGTTTTTATTTGGACTTCTGGAGAAAAAAAAATCTGATTTCGATTTAGTTTTATTCGATATACCTAAAAGGATAATTTTGAACTTGTCTCATTAGCTCACTTGGTAGAGCGGTTGTCCCGGTAAGACAGAGGTCCTGGGTTCAATTCCCAGATGTGACTGATACCTTTTAATTTTCTGTGTTTTTTTTTTCGTTTTCGCGATTCATTTAAGATTTGTTAATGTTCAATGATTAGATAATTATTAATTTTATTTATTTATTATATACAGGTGAGCACCCTCAACGATGAAACCATTCACCAATCCAACTCCTTCAAGAGGCTCATGTACCACGTGTTGGGAGAAACTGAATACTAAACTTTAATTCTTAAGCTTACCTCCTCAGAGATCAAAAGTAATTAATTTGTTTGAATTTGATCAAATCCTATGATTAATATTATTCGACACAACACATCTATATAAATATAAGTATCAAAGATGTGGTGAATCCAACCAACGTAAAGTTAAATAATTATCACGTTATATTAAATACATTTAAGAAATAATAGTTATTTGTATTGTTTCTGTTATTTATTATGCCTATATTATAAAGATTTATTTAGTTATTTTGTTGCAACATCTATCTAAGCATATCTTGAAAACTATTTTTGTTATTTATGAATATATTTAGTCATAATAATAATATATTATGTTATTGTAGTTATTTTGAGCAGAGTGTAATATCTAGTCAATCGTGAATCTATTATTTGAACATTTCAATTGATTTCAAAATATGTTTCATTCATTTAAATACCTTTAAGTTAACAACTTTTGTTCGTTTTTTTTTGCAATTAGTCAGTGGACTTATTTAAGGTTGTCTTTTAGGCATTATAAATTGTAAATTATCATTTGTTATTATTATTATTATTATTATTAACATCAACTAAATATGATATTATTACGTATTTATGATTATTATGTGAAGGTTGAAGTGGTGGTGTGAGCTTTTCGATGACATTTTTAATTTGAGTTTATTTATAAATAATTATTCACATAAAATATATAAATTGATCACTGCATAATGTAAGAAATAACAAAATATATTTTTTTGTATTGGCATGTAATTATCTATCATATCTAACTACACAATAAAAATATATAAAGTAACAGTAAAATTGGTGACATTTGTTTTATTTTTTGACCCCAATGCAGGCAATGTATCAGGATGTACCCGAAAAATTTTAAATACTGTTCCGAACATATTTCCAATAAAAAATGTTTGTGCCATTTTCGTCTCCGGTGAAATATATATATTTTTTTTTCAATTTCAAACAACAAAAAATCTTTCATTAAGGGTCCAGTATAAGACCACGTATTCGTCGTCGTTGGGTATTTTAGCCGCCAAACTCGATAGAACGAAGCACCGCGAGCCGCCGACTTTTTGGGGGGAAATGTGGATAATGTAAAACACTCCCGCCCCGTATTGGCAATTGATGAAATACAAAATAAAAGACATTTGCTGAATATATTTTTTTATTTATTCAATGCATAAAAATAAATTAATAGAAGGTTGACAAACTTAAATTTGCAGTCGGACAAAAGAGGAAAAAGCGAATGTATTAACTTTTTTAATTCACAAAATTTTTACTGGTGATACCGCCAACTGCAAAATAAAATATGTCAATCTGTTGATTTAGGATAAGGATGAGAATATGCGGATATTAGAAAAGTAATACATTGTTTGTTTGTTAGTACCTACATAACATATTAATAATTGATACATAGTGCCTACCTTTTACAAAAGATTTTTTTTGTTGCAATTAATGTGTTTATTTCTTCACAGCATAATTCTTTATTTTACTTCAGAAATGTTATAGGATTGGTGGGTAACACGGAACATCTGCTCTGTAATACTTGGGAGTTATTTTCATTATTCAGTTATTTTGGGTCAAAGAATCCGATTTTTTAACATCCACTTGGGGATCCAAGAACGTTGAAATGAATTAGACACCTTTTTTATATGGCTGTCCTGCCAATGATTTTGGTTTTATGAATGGTTAAGGAATCTGATAATTACATTTGATCTGGGATCCAAGATGGCGGAATTAAATTGATCCAGTTTATTAAACGGGAATGAGAATTGTGTCTTTGGATAATTTTAGTGATTTAGACGCGCCCACCACTAGTATATACCAAACAGCAGTAAAAATAAAACATATTTAGATAAGTAAAATTTACAACCCAATTCCGGATACACACAATAAGCATGAATACAAGTCAACACTTTCCTAAATTATAAATTAAACAATTATTTGTAATTCTATTTACTACACAGAATGTACCCATAGCATTAAAAGAGTGGAGTCAGCTGGTACATCAATGATTTTTAGGACCGTTGTTTCCAATTAAGCAATCTAACGAAGCGACCGCTGAAATTTTGCAATTTGAGACGTTAAAGCCGAGTTCAGTGCATCTCATAACATCCTGGTTCTATTTTTTAACGAAATCGGCAGAAAACACAAAATTCAAAATGACCTCTGAAATGATGCAATTTGACGTTCAATTCGAGTTCAGTACATTTCCAAACACCCTAATCCCGATTTTGGACGAAATCGGTTGAGAACTCAAGAAATTCAAAATTGCCACCAAAATTATGCATTTTGACGTTAGATTCGAATTCAGTTAACCCCCGAACTCCATTGTACCCGCTTTGATAGAAATCGCTTAAAAATTCTAGAAGTTCGAAGTGTCCCCTGAAAACATGTATTTCAATAATATTATTATTACCTTAGTCGTTTTTTTTTCTTCCAGGAAACATTATTTTGTACATTATACGCATGTCTGCCTTTATTTTTTCCCATTTTGAATAACTAAAAAGAAAACAATTTATTATTATTTATTTTTTTATATGAATACCGCACAAGAGTCCCAACTGCTCCCGACCGTCTGGAGCCAGTGAGACTATGGCATACCCAATTGGGGAATGTTGTGAAGCTGAAGGTATTGGGGAGGGGAAGGAAAAGGGGAAGAGGAAGATGGGGAAATTAAGAGACGATTTCGAAATTAATTTAGTTGGAGACTAATGATTTAATTTCTGCTTACCCCCGATCGAATAACACCGGTTTCCTCAGCGTTCCTCATACTAATCAAATTAAATATCTCGTAGCCGTGTACAAAATAATGTCAGTAAATACATGCGTGCTCCCGCCTCTGGAGTCGGCTCGTGAATGACCCGCTCTCTTGAAATTCAATGACCAGCGCGCGGCGTAATTCTTTTGTATGGAATTTTATATGGCACAATAGAATAAAATATTTCATAAACTTTAAGTGAATAACAGTAGAAATGTAGGTACACTGTAGTATTTCCAATGAACTCAATCGGTTTTTAACCTTTATTAAACTGAGATTATAGAAGGATTTTAATTAAAAATGTTTGTGGTATGCGTAGTTAACAAAACAGTGAAGGCACTTTGAGCGTTTTTCTTAAAATTGCAGTACATATTTCATATAGAATGGAAAGCATTGTAGTTTAAGAATTGTCGCCATTGGGAACCTTAGACATTTTCCTAACTACTCGTATAGAATTTGCAGATAATTTATTTGTTATATTTCTGATGTTGGCAACCCGCAAAGTGACGTTTAGCGCTTTCTTTGAGTCTTCCCCCTTAATTGTTTTTGTGTTTAATTCGTAGCACTTCATTTAATATGTATTTTTTAAATTTAATGTAATTCAAATTAAATAATGTTATTATTAAGTTCTGCAAAAAATACTTGCAGAACTTAATAAGAAAATCTTTCACATTTACCGGTCACCGATCACTCAGCCGAGTTACCGTCCAACCTCCCACCCCGACCCTATCTGTCCAATACCATTTTTTTAATGTCTTGAGGCACCTGCATAAATACATTTTTTTAATCTTTGTTTAATATTAGGGTAACTGGGGGAAGATGCTTATCAGTACCTACGAGGTAAAAGATATATATTTCAGAGCAGAAAATAACAAATTATTTATTAATCATTCTAATACAGCCTATATGCAGAGTTCAATGAAAATTAAATTATAATTAGATACTAAAAGGCTATACAGCCTCAAGTCATCTCCTGTAAGATTGATCAATGAAAATGAAATTATAATTAGATACCAAAAGGCTATACAGCCTCAAGTCATCTTCTGTAAGATGATCAATGAAAATTAAATTATAATTAGATACCAAAAGGCTATACAGCCTCAAGTCATCTTCTGTAAGATGATCAATGAAAATGAAATTATAATTAGATACTAAAAGGCTATACAGCCTCAAGTCATCTTCTGTAAGATGATCAATGAAAATGAAATTATTATTATATACTAAAAGGCTATACAGACTCAAGTCATCTTCTGTAAGATGATCAATGAAAATGAAATTATTATTATATACTAAAAGGCTATACAGCCTCAAGTCATCTTCTGTAAGATGATCAATGAAAATGAAATTATAATTATATACTAAAAGGCTATACAGCCTCAAGTCATCTTCTGTAAGATGATCAATGAAAATGAAATTATAATTAGATACCAAAGGCTATACAACCTCAAGTCATCTTCTGTAAGATGATCAATGAAAATTAAATTATAATTATATACCAAAAGGCTATACAGCCTCAAGTCATCTTCGGTAAGATGATCAACGAAAATGAAATTATAATTAGATACTAAAAGGCTATATGGCCTCAAGTCATCTTCGGTAAGATGATCAATGAAAATTAAATTATAATTAGATACCAAAAGGCTATACGTCCTCAAGTCATCTTCGGTAAGATGATCAATGAAAATGAAATTATAATTAGATACTAAAAGGCTATACGGCCTCAAGTCATCTTCTGTAAGATGATCAATGAAAATGAAATTATAATTAGATACCAAAAGGCTATACAGCCTCAAGTCATCTTCTGTAAGATGATCAATGAAAATGAAATTATAATTAGATACTAAAAGGCTATACAGCCTCAAGTCATCTTCTGTAAGATGATCAATGAAAATGAAATTATAATTAGATACTAAAAGGCTATACAGCCTCAAGTCATCTTCTGTAAGATGATCAATGAAAATGAAATTATTATTAGATACCAAAAGACTATACAGCCTCAAGTCATCTTCTGTAAGATGATCAATGAAAATGAAATTATAATTAGATACTAAAAGGCTATACAGCCTCAAGTCATCTTCTGTAAGATGATCAATGAAAATGAAATTATTATTAGATACCAAAAGACTATACAGCCTCAAGTCATCTTCTGTAAGATGATCAATGAAAATGATATTATAATTAGATACTAAAAGGCTATACAGCCTCAAGTCATCTTCTGTAAGATGATCAATAAAAATGAAATTATAATTAGATACCAAAAGGCTATACAGCCTCAAGTCATCTTCTGTAAGATGATGAATGAAAATTAAATTATAATTAGATACCAAAAGGCTATAAAGCCTCAAGTCATCTTCCGCAAGATGATCAACGAAAATGAAATTATAATTAGATACTAAAAGGCTATATGGCCTCAAGTCATCTTCGGTAAGATGATCAATGAAAATTAAATTATAATTAGATACTAAAAGGCTATATGGCCTCAAGCCATCTTCTGTAAGATGATCAATGAAAATGAAATTATAATTAGATACCGAAAGTCTATACAGCCTCAAGCCATCTTCTGTAAGATGATCAATGAAAATGAAATTATAATTAGATACCAAAAGGCTATACAGCCTCAAGTCATCTTCTGTAAGATGATCAATGAAAATGAAATTATAATTAGATACTAAAAGGCTATACGTCCTCAAGTCATCTTCGGTAAGATGATCAATGAAAATGAAATTATAATTAGATACCTAAAAGGCTATACAGCCTCAAGTCATCTTCTGTAAGATGATCAATGAAAATGAAATTATAATTAGATACCAAAAGGCTATACAGCCTCAAGTCATCTTCTGTAAGATGATCAATGAAAATGAAATTATAATTAGATACCAAAAGGCTATACAGCCTCAAGTCATCTTCTGTAAGATGATCAATGAAAATGAAATTATAATTAGATACTAAAAGGCTATACAGCCTCAAGTCATCTTCTGTAAGATGATCAATGAAAATGAAATTATTATTATATACTAAAAGGCTATACAGACTCAAGTCATCTTCTGTAAGATGATCAATGAAAATGAAATTATTATTAGATACCAAAAGACTATACAGCCTCAAGTCATCTTCTGTAAGATGATCAATGAAAATGAAATTATAATTAGATACTAAAAGGCTATACAGCCTCAAGTCATCTTCTGTAAGATGATCAATAAAAATGAAATTATAATTAGATACCAAAAGGCTATACAGCCTCAAGTCATCTTCTGTAAGATGATGAATGAAAATTAAATTATAATTAGATACCAAAAGTCTATAAAGCCTCAAGTCATCTTCCGCAAGATGATCAACGAAAATGATATTATAATTAGATACTAAAAGGCTATATGGCCTCAAGTCATCTTCGGTAAGATGATCAATGAAAATTAAATTATAATTAGATACTAAAAGGCTATACGGCCTCAAGCCATCTTCTGTAAGATGATCAATGAAAATGAAATTATAATTAGATACCGAAAGTCTATACAGCCTCAAGTCATCTTCTGTAAGATGATCAATGAAAATGAAATTATAATTAGATACTAAAAGGCTATACAACCTCAAGTCATCTTCTGTAAGATGATCAATGAAAATGAAATTATAATTAGATACTAAAAGGCTATACAGCCTCAAGTCATCTTCTGTAAGATGATCAATGAAAATGAAATTATAATTACATACTAAAAGGCTATACAGCCTCAAGTCATCTTCTGTAAGATGATCAATGAAAATGAAATTATTATTAGATACCAAAAGGCTATACGGCCTCAAGTCATCTACTGTAAGATGATCAATGAAAATGAAATTATAATTAGATACCGAAAGTCTATACAGCCTCAAGTCATCTTCTGTAAGATGATCAATGAAAATGAAATTATAATTAGATACTAAAAGGCTATACAACCTCAAGTTATCTTCTGTAAGATGATCAATGAAAATGAAATTATAATTAGATACTAAAAGGCTATACAGCCTCAAGTCATCTTCTGTAAGATGATCAATGAAAATGAAATTATAATTAGATACCAAAAGGCTATACAGCCTCAAGTCATCTTCTGTAAGATGATCAATGAAAATGTAAAATTCAGTACTTCGATACACAATGTGCTCAAGATTTGTGTTACCATTTTTGCAAGTTATGCAACATTTACCTCTCCAGTTCCAAGGAGGTCCAGTTCACTTTTGCAAAAAAAAGTTATCCAGACTATCCGCGGCATTCAAATTTAACATTTATTTGGGGTTTTGTAATATATGTCGACAAAAATACAAAAAAATAATTAATAATGTTTTTTAAATATTGCTAAATTTTAAATTATATAATATAATAAAATGAATAAGAATTGTTGTGTATAAACCACTATTTAATATATAAATATCAATATGTTTCGAAAGCAAAGAGATATATATATATATAAAAGTAAAGTATGTATCCTGATGAGGGAAGCTTCGCTTCCAAATCATGTTAATATTTATATATTAAAGAGTGGTTTACACTAAACATTTCTTATTAATTTTATTAAAAATGACACCACAAAGTAATTTTACATTTATTGAAGAAGTACATAATATAAATTAATAAAAATAACTTTGCTTACACCACTTTTTTTAATATATAAATATCAACATGTTTCGAAAGCAAAGCTTTCCTCATCGGGATAAACAGTATACGTTATATATATCATAATTGTAGGCAGCCCGAGCGTTTAATCTTTTATATTTTTCCTTTAACATAATATATCATTACCCGCCTCACTAGAACCCGGTATTACAGTAAATTTTAGTAACGGTATCAGTCGGCTTATCTTCTCAGGGCTCCTACCAGGAAGCACCTTGACGAACGTAAAACCTCTCAAGCCGAGCTTAAAATGCAAATTAAATTCCGGCTCTAGATAATTTCTGTTCTGTGATGGGTAACGGGAAACAGTGTATCCGACCCGACATAGATCCGATGACGTGGGTTATGTAGGCACTTAGAGTAACAATATAATAGAGAGCTCACTTTGCGAGATGTTGAAGCCAGTTCTCGACCAAGGGTGACCTCAGGGGCGTGGCCTTACCATGGCTAACAGGGTTGCTACAAATTAAATAAATTATGTATTTTGTTGTGAGTAGGTAGGTAGTCCTAAATCTGGAAAACGATTTATGTAATATTATTTGTTTATTTAGGGAACACAAGCAATACATTTTATTGGTACATAATATAACACGAAATAAAGTTACATTCAAAATTTGTTTAAAAAGAAAAGTAATATAAAGCATTGTAGTGTAAGCGCCTGTTCTGACAAAGGCGGGGAGGTTCCATTTGAGGAGTTTAGTATTATCTGAAAATATTACCCTTATTAGTTTTGGCACAGATTACATAAATAAATAATAATGAATGTATTAAAGATAAATAAAGTTTACACCTAAGATGCATAAATAGCTTTTGTATAGCCATAGAGGTACCGCGAAATCCATTAGACGGACCTTTGTAAGCGATGTGTCGAAGTTCTCAATTAAAAAAAAGAGCTGAACAGATTGTGTACTGTGGTATTTTGGAATCCAATTTACACTTCTCGTTGCATGGATCCATTTTTCAAGTCTTGTTTCATCCTTTGGAAATCTATAAATAGTTACAAATATAAAAATAACCCAACTTTAGCACAGCCCTGATTTTTTCATGGTGGAAACAAAATAAATTCGCAAATATATATCTGCCCAAATGAATTTGGTAATTTGTATTCTCATAATTACGCAAAATTATTGAAAATGAAACACATTGAAAATGCATTAAAACTCAATTAAAACAGATGTTTATTACAATAATACAAATAGTGCATGGGTTGTTTAAATATTGGAGGAGGTTCTGAGTTCTTTTATAGGGTAGATTATTAAATATTTGAGATCAAAGTAAAAAATACGAATTTCTTAATAAATACCTCTGAAAACTGTTTTTTTTTGGTCCTTTAGTACTTCGGTTGAAGCACCCAAACACTGCACATATAGCCATAGCTTTTTTCGTGGATTTCCCTTAATTCACGTAATTATTTCACTTGTATCGCACTCCGACTGTCCACTTGTTTGACAGATATCACTGAAGTGAAGTTCGTGCGCGTTAAGAAATTGCCTTCAAGCCCTAAAACCCTCCCACAAATGAATTTTTTGAACAAAAATTGTTTGTCTTTCTTTCTCATATGTTTATAGAACCGAGCATAAAGGGAGAGCTATATTTTGTGAGTATGCCAACTATTCGTATTATTATTGGGAAAAATTAGAAAGGTCTCTAGGTATATTATTACTCTAAGTATAGGTATCGTGGACTCCTGTCTCCCAGTCTATTGTAAGGGAATACGATCATGTGTCAAATGTGTGTTCTAGTAAAAACATCTAATTTGAAACTCGGAATACATTTATGATGCTCAAACTTATTTATCAAATATACAGATAATATTTTACTTTCTTGCTGGCCGATTTTAAGACCCATCAGATATAGCGCCCGCACTTGACGTACCAATGTCTTACTATTGTCCCGGCTTTGAAACTTAATGATTCTTGAAGTTTTTTTATTACAGTTATGCAAAAGTCGTCTAATATAAATCCCATATTTTTGAGATAGTAAAGGTTAGGCCCTTGCGTTGAAATGTTAGATGTTAAATGTTACATGGAAAACGAAAAAGTATTTATAAGTCAGAGGTTGTTGGACAATATTTCAGTATACTCACTCAGGAATGTTATCAGTCGGATTAGATTTTCGGTATTCCTACCAGAGAGCACCTTGACAAAAGTAAATACATCTCAAGCCGAGCTTGAAAAGCAACTGAAATACCGGTCCTTGATAGATTATGAAAAACTATAAAATCACAAAAAAAAACTAGTGACGTCATGCCCAAAGGTCGGTATTTCTGTTACTTTTTAAGCTCGGCTTTAGATATATTTATGTTCGTCAAGTTGCTATCGGGTAGTAATCCTGACAACCCAATCTGACTCGTAACATTTCGGAGTAGAAAACCGGCCGAAGTCTATAAAGTTTCTTCAGTAACGTAAAATAAATAAAAAAAATATCAATCATTCTATTATATTTAATATTCATATTTTACAATACAAATACGAGAGATTATTCAATGTGCTGTTTTTTTTTTAAATATTTTAATTTTTAAAAAATAATTAAAAATATACAAATCCGTGTTTTGAGAATGAAGTAAAATTACACAATTCCGCTTCAATTTTTTTTTATTTTTTATTCCCAAACTATGAACCTAAGTACCTATTTTAAAAATAATACAGTGTATTAATTACATATAAAATGGGGTATTGGGTTCTTAGTTTGAGTTTACAGAGAAAAAACGAAAAACTAACCTAAAAATTCCATACAAAAACTTTACTAAGCTTTAAATGAATTTATACGGATTATTTTGCATTTTCGCGTATTCTAATTTTTAGTAATCCGAAATGAAATTTTATTTTAAAAACCTATGCGTATTAACGGGGAGAGGGACGTCGGAGAGTTATTAATTATTAATTCCAAATAATGATAGTATTATTACGCAATACGATAAGCATGATGTTTTTAAATAGAAAAATATTTATTAAATATTTTATAAATTTACATAGGCTTAGATTTATCAAAATCTAATCAGAAATATTACTTTTTTCTGACCGTCCCATTTTACGTAAAATATTTAAAATACTAATATGATTTTTAAAGTGGAGAAAAGTATGTTTAATCATTTATCGTTGCGTTTTTGTAAATAAACGTAACCAAAGATTTGCAATCCGCATTTCAAAGAAGAAAAAAAATTCCTCTCCCCCTTAACCATGAAGCGGGAATGTTGAATTTTACCGAGAACGATTGATAATATTATAATCTACCGATATTTGGTAATGTGAGTCGTACTGCTGATTTTTATAAAGATAATATCTAATTTTGTACGCTATTTGCTTTTCGATTTCAAGTTTCAAGTGTATTAGTTTTTTGTATACGAGAACGTTACAAAATACCAATGTGGCTAGTTACGCAAGAACCGTTATTGACGGTACTTACTTCCCAGGTAATAAATATTATTTTAGTGGCAGCACTGAAAACACATTGCAAACGTCTGGTTGGCAGTGATCTCTCGTCGTATTTGACAAGTTGTTTAGCTATTTAGCATTTCGATGATCCGTGGCAGTTCAAATTATATATTTTATTAAATTTAGTTTCCAGTTATAATGGGAGGCCAAAAATTCGAATATGATGAAAGTGGATCGACATTTTTTTATTTCCTCCTATCATTCCTAGCACTAGTTCTTATTCCAGCAACATTTTACTATTGGCCTAGGAAAAGAAAAGAAGGTACATATTTATTTATTATTACCTTCAACCTCATGAAATCTCTAAAACACATGGTGAACTCTTCAAACTTTCTCAGAAATTTGTGCAATTTTGTGACACCTAGTTATTTACATTAACTTTTGAAGGCAGCTTCTTGTATGTTGTGAATGACAGTTAGGTCCAATTATGTTTCATTGACATGCGATAGCATAGGCCTGCTCGTGAGTAACGGTAATTTACCACGATTTCAATATTCCAACCCACTACTAATATAGTTTTGAAAAATATAACCTCTTTCAGATCCTGACAAAAGTTACCAGTCATGTTACTGTCCAGGATGTGCAAAGAAGAAGTTGTTGTTAGAATCTTCAGAGCCTTACAAAGGTGTGAAGAATTTCGTAATCAAAGCTTCGATAGTCCTGGGCTGGATAGTTCTAGTGTTATTGGCCTACAAAGTGTCTCAGTTCGACTATGAAATGTCCAACTTCGACCCTTATGAGATCCTCGGTGTCCCGCCGGGCGCCTCTCAGGGGGACATAAAGAAGTCCTACAGGAAACTCTCTTTGATATTGCACCCTGACAAGGAGACTGGAAATGAAAAAGCTTTCATGAAACTCACCAAAGCTTACCAGGTATGTTATTGTCCATTCTTAAATTAACTATTTTTAATTTGACAACAGTTTGTTTCACCACCTTTTCAGTATTTAGAAAAACTTATATTATCAAGTTTGTAATTCTTATTCATTTAGGGGTATATGTATATTTTTTCTTGTTAATCATTTTAAATTACTGTTTCAAAAAATTGTCTTTCTCCTACTTAACTCTTCGCCTTTAATTGAAAAAATAATTGATTTCATTTATTTTTTTTAGGTAGTAAAACATTGTTCAATAAGTCGTTCGGTGACAAAATATTTTTTGGAACTGTATGCGAAAGCGCACTTTGTAATATGTGACTTATGAAAAAGCACAGTCTGTTAATTCAGTTACATACTATGTACACACTACTTTAAACTTTTATTTGTTTTAAATTTATCCTTCAAAAACACTTTATATATTCAACAAAATTTGGGTTGAACGGACTAGTAGAACCTGTTAAATCATACTTATATAATAACAGTCGCTTTTCATGCAAATGTCACTAATATGCTGCTATTATTTCCAGGCCTTAACCGATGATGAAGCTCGCAAAAACTGGGAGAAGTACGGCAACCCAGACGGTCCGGGAGCTATGAGTTTTGGTATTGCCCTGCCCAGTTGGATTGTAGAGAAAGAAAACAGTGTTTGGGTCCTCGGACTCTATGCTCTGGTGTTCATGGTTGCATTGCCGACTGTTGTAAGTATTACACCTTATTATAAAATGAATGTTTTATACACTGGCTACTAGAGTCCACATTGGTTGTACAGTTTCAAATAGTCCGAATTCCTTGTGGTACATTGACGCCCCGACTGCTCTTTGCCTGCTTTCTATTCAGTTTTGATGTAAGTTCATTTTTATTTATTTTATATATCTTATTTACACATATCAATTTTAACCATGGGCATCATCAGCATCATGCGGGCTATCCCCATAAACATACCCGCTGAAAAACACCCATGTCTACATAGGCCATGGCAGTGGACATCGAATCTGCTGTCTTCCGTCAGCCATGGACATTATACTTTTTAAATGGTCAATCATCGCTTCAAAACTGATAAAGAACAATACTTATAATTTTCTGTTTTTCCTTATTCCCCTTACGCATTGAAATTACAGACTACAAATAGATTAGTTTTTGATTTTTTTTCTGTATTATTTCAGGTGGGCACATGGTGGTATCGCTCCATCAGGTTCTCTGGTGATCAGGTGCTACTGGACACCACTCAGCTGTATGTGTACTTCATACACAAGACTCCCTCCATGGCGCTCAAGAGGGCCATCATGATCCTGGCTGCCAGTTGCGAGTTTGATCGCAAACATAACTCGGAAATCTGTGAAAGAATGTCCGACAATGAGGAAGTTCCTTCTGTAAGTCTTTTACTATTTATGATTTCGAAAAGTCTTCACAGTGCCTTTAGGTACTCAGCCCATTGGCCCATTGTGCTATTTTCCATGTTTCACCTTATTCCCTCAATGTCAGCTCAGTCCATGATTGTAGTTTAAAACAAATATACTCATATATAGAGATCCAACTTGCAGGCTGTCTGCAAGCGAACCCATAGGCCCCTTCTATAAGTGTTGCTTGTAGGCCACTGTGAATGTAAATCTTACATTGACCTTCTGGGAAATTTCCCCAGGGTTATGGGGGTCTGGCGATGCCACATTCCCTGTAATAATTGGTACTTTTTACTCCCAACAGCTGTTTTAGCCACGTATGGGTACTGCACAACACCAAACGTGTTTGATTTGGCCACATTGTTAGTAAATTTGCATGCCATTTGTCTTAGTCTAACCAATAATCAAATAAATGAAGCTTATAATCATTGTAAATTGTATCATTTCATTTTTTTATTTTATTTTTTATATTGATACAAATAAACACAATAACAATTAGTAAACGTATAATTAAATATTGCATAAAATTTATCTTTTACATCCTAAATGTATATCATATCAATCATTTTTGGTTGTGACGATTATCTTTTACTCCCGTTAAATTCTTTTTCTTAGAACCTGCTTAATCTTTCTTTACATTACACAATGACATGACATATTTTGAAACTACTTTTTTATAAATACATACATGTCTTTTGAAATGTTTAAACAAGTGCATTTTTTTAAAATATAGCTGAACAGTGCACTTGGTTTGTGGTGCCAGACATTTATTATTTTTCCAACACGTCTCAATAATTTTAATAAAACATACATAATAAAACCAATGAATTTATATTTTAGCCTTTTTTGTAAGAATTGTTATGCATGGTTTGGGTTTCTCAAGTAGCCTCCGTGCTTAGGTTACGGGAGAGTTAGCAATTTGAATACTTTAATTAACATCATACCTATCTCTCTTTAGAAAGATAGTTTCATGATATTCAATCTTTGGCAACATCTTTTACAACTCGAATACAATTTTAATTTTCTACTTGGCAAATTATCTTTATGCATAACAGCTGTTTCACTCTCCTAAGCTTGTCAGTAGTCTTAATATGATGAGGTCTCTGGATGAGTGGTAGGAAGTTGCGGATTAGAAACCCAGCAAAGAGTGTAAGAATTAAAATTATTTAAATTGAATACAGATCGACATGCTTAACTTTACAATCGGTGTCGTCGCCAGTTTAGATTTTGTGGATACACAAAAGTCTATGGATTAAAAAAATTGTTTGTTAGTTCCACCTTTGACTGCCTCCAAATATAAGTGTGTCAAGCTGTACTTTTTTTTTCCAGAAATCTAATTTAACTTGATTAGAAAAATAATATTTTCATATTTGCACTTGGTTTCAGAGTTGTAGATACTCCCATCACCATATAATTAATATGCAACCATTAAACATGATGTTTGATCAGATCCGAATGAACATGCCCATACTTCCCAGATATTGTGTTCCCCTCTCGGCCTCATCACATTCTACAAAAGTGGGGTTATCATACTTATACTAAGTAGCTCTGGAAAGAAAAATAATATTTTCATATTTGCACTTGGTTTCAGAGTTGTAGATACTCCCATCACCATATAATTAATATACAACCATTAACACCTCGACTCCGGTGATGGGTCTGATTTGACCCAGTGTTTTTTAAATAAAAGATTTTGCCGCAAATATTTCGTTTAGGCTATTTTCCTCTTGTCTATTCTTTTATCAAATATTTACCCACATCTCGACTCAAAAATGATTAAAATCGGACACGTTTTAAATAAGTTATTGGAATAATTGTCTATATTTTTTTGACGGCCTCCATGGTCGAGGGGTAAGGCTCTCGACTACGAATCCGAAGGTCGCGGGTTCAAATCCCGGCGTGCGCAAGTAATTTTTATTTAATTAATTTGTGTTGTTTCACAATTAATTCATTTAAAAATAATATATAGTATGTTTGCGCGCGTTCCAGAGTGGAAAGATACTCTCAGTATCGCCCTGGTGAAAGACCACCATTCAGAATTGAAACGTTGCTTGAAATGGCTTTAGCTGTGTTTGGTGACCAGATCTGAATAGCCAGGTATTCCCAACCTTCCTCTCCCCCTTCTCCTTCCCCTCCCCAATACCTTCAGCCTCACAACATTCCCCAATTGGGAGTGCCATAGTCTCACTGGCTCCAGACGGTTGGGAGCAGTTGGGACTCTTGTGAGGTATTCATATAAAAAAAAAAAAATAAAAATAAAAACACGCAAAATCTCCATCTCGTCTCAGTTGAATTTGAGCAGCTGACAAAACAGTATATCTCTCGCTCTATCTTTCCGTCTTTGTCTCTCGCAGTCCTTAACACGCAGATGTTGTGAACCATTCGGGCGCATTTCTAGTATTATGATTATATTTTTATAACTTTGTTTTATTTTTTTTTTATTTCGTACCGTACTAACGCAATGGCAAGGCAAAATTATTTAGCTGATAATGAGATTGAAAAGCTTCTTAACAGTGAGATCAGTGATGATGGCGACTTGGAATTCGAATCATTGAATCCAGAATTTGAAAGTGATCCGGAAGACATATTACTAGAGGAAATATCTGAAAGTGAAAATGGAAGTGATAATGCAGTTAGTGTAGGAAATCTGAGTGAATCCGTTGCAAATGGACTTGTCAAATTCCGGATTCCTTTAATTTTTTAATGAAAATTGTTCATTTAAATTTGTTTTGTTGAAAAATAAAAGTTTTAGTATTTTTAACTAAAATGTATGTCATTCAATGGTTTTAATTGTGACAAATTAATGTGTCAATAAATTAAATACTCAAATAAGAACGCCATTATATAATATTTTCTAATATTTGCATAAGCAATCATCATGTAATATGGCTATAAATTTAATTTATTTTATTTTTACACATCTTTCTATTAGAGGTACAGCAACAAGGAAGAATTAAATAAGTGATTTTATTTCTGGTATTTTAAATAATACATGATATACTTGTAAATGCACACCGTCGATTTCCCGAAAATGTTAATAAATATAGAATCAAAAATGTTCGCTTCCACTGACTTCCTGGGACGAGTCCTTATCCCCCCTCCCGGACTGCCCTCCTCATTCTCCTGACCATCATAGCAGCACCCGACTGCGGCTGTCTCGAGACACAATCGATTCAGTCGTCGTTTTGCTGTCGCATGGGATACCCGCGCTACTGTATATTGACGAACCGCAACATTTACGGAATACTAATTTCTAAAACTTCCATCTTCATACAAGAAACACAAGGGATATGTTATGAGTTTATGAGGAATTACATAATATTATATAAAAGTAAGGATATGAACGAAAAATGCATAAAAAAGCCTTTTAATTTCATCATTTCAGCCGGGTCAATCAACCATCGCCGAATGTGTTTTATTTTGAACCTCCGGGTATTACGTGTTAAACATGATGTTTGATCAGATCCGAATGAACATGCTCATACTTCCCAGATATTGTGTTCCCCTCTCGGCCTCATCACATTCTACAAAAGTGGGGTTATCATAGTTATACTAAGTAGCTCTGGAAAGAAAAATAATATTTTCATATTTGCACTTGGTTTCAGAGTTGTAGATACTCCCATCACCATATAATATACTCGTACAACCATTAAACATGATATTTGATCAGATCCGAATGAACATGCCCATACTTCCCAGATATTGTGTTCCCCTCTCGGCCTCATCACATTCTACTACAAAAGTGGGGTTATACTAATTAGCTCTGGAAAGAAAATTTTTGCAAATAATATTTTTTTTACTATGTTTGTGTGTATTTACAAAATTATTAATAAAAAAATAATAAATTTTCAGCTTCTCCGTGACATTCAGAACCTGGGCGAGAAGAACAAGGAGCAACCGCTGTGCCGTGCCTACTCCATCAAAGCTCGCGCTCTCATCCACGCGCACCTCTCGCGCCTGGTGCTCAATCCACAGACCCTGGACAAGGACCGGCAGCTCATCGTCAAGAAGTCCCCCTACCTCGTACTGGAGATGGTCAACTGTGTCAATCAGCTGATTGCTCTTGCGTATGCTGGAAGAGGTATAAATTCATTATTATTATGGTAGAGCATTAGATAGAATATGGCTCTGCCGCTGAGAGCTCAGTTGTAAGCTCTCTTTTAAACGTATTGTTACAACAGAAGCTATCAGTTTTAAGCTTGGTAAACAATTGTTTTGTTGGCCTGTAAATATTAAATCTGCTTTTTTTTTACTCCACTAGATATGCACTGGAAATATGTATTGCAAACATTTTAACTTTTTCATTTTGCATAATAAACTGCTCTGTTTTGTAGCTTAAGACTTACCTACGTTTTAATGTATTTACCTTATTAATCTTATATTCTCTGGGCCTTGGAAATAATTACAAATATTTTATTTTGTGTAGTACAATAAACTATTCTTTGTTTTATAGCTCTTCACTTCACCACTTTTTTATGTACTTTATTATTCATATTCCACATAAAATATTCACATTTTGCTGGCACTGATCTCTGCACTGGCACTGATCTCCGCACAAATAAATGCTTATATATACCTTATTATGCATCATTTTTCCAGTATATATATATATCACAGTTCTTCTTTTCATAAAATTGTTATAATATTTTTGATTGAAAAAATAACTCTACAAATCAATAGCAAAATAACTTGAATTGCACCTAATAACTAAATGCATCGATCTAACTTTGAACTGTAAACTATCCGCTCCAATATTGTCACCGTAAGTCATATTAGCAAAATAAGTGCGCCGATGTATAAGTTATAACAAAAAAAGTGTTGATGGTCTCTTATAGGTTGTATTTTATTTATTTATTTAATTTAAAATAGAACATAATATTATGTATGTACATTGGTTACATAATTATAATAATAATAATTGGATGATTTGTATAGCGCCGTTTTTGTGAAAAATCACCTCAAGGGCGCTGTACAAACATTTCTTAACTAATTATGTACAAATAGATACAGAAAAACATACTTACCTGCAGCTGGCAGGTCGCTTCACATGAACACAGTTTTATTAGAAAATTTATTTATAGAGATGATAGTTTTACATGGTTATTTGTTGCTCCTTTTCTATTGATGTTACATTTATTAGAAGATTGGTGGCACAAGAAGAGTTGGTATTTATTGAGATACTTATAATTTTAAGGACTGGAAAGTATTCATAAAATGAATTTTAGGACTCAAAAATATCTATAAAATTACCTTAAAAAGCTTAAGAAGCTTTTAATAAATATTAACTTTTTATTTTTTATTTTACAATTTGGTTATTTACAGTGTTGCGGGCTGTGGACGCATTTTCGCACCGATGCGTGAATTTTTTTATTTTATTTATTTAATGACTTTAGGTAACTACTAACCGGCTAGCCTAGCTAAGCAATTTACAGGTGAATTTCTTCAATTTATGGATACGATTATTCGACATGTATTCTAACATAACATAATAAATCTTAAATACAAAAAAATTTGCAATTTCAGTCACAATATGCAATAAAAAATTACATATTAAATTTTACAAATTACAACATTAAAAATTGCACTATACATATTTCGTCACTTTGTTTTTAAATTTCAACACATTTTCCTATTCTATTCTTTTATATTTGCTGGTATTTCTTGGAAGATTTTCCCCGCTCTATGTAGAAATGAGTTTTGTTATTTTGTTTTCTTTCGAAAGGGAAGTCTTGTTTCATTTCTTCTTCTTGTGTAGAGTAATATTATAATAATAATAACCGTTTTATAGCGCACTTTTGTGAAGATTCACCTCAAGTGCGCTTTACACTAACTAACCTAACCTAATATGTATAATTGTAAAATAACAGATATGCTATGTATATGCAAATTAAAACTATAACTTTAAATATTTATGTGTAGCAGACTTACAGCACATGAATACTATATAACAATTTAGAATAAACTAGGGGTATAAATAATCAAATGTTAAGTACAAATACCAAAAAAGCAAGAAAAGATTTATGGCTAGGAATAATAGTAACATATTAATATAATACTTTTTGCTGTAATTCCTGAAAAAAATTCATATTTGTTGGTGCCTAATCAAGGTTCGGGTATGTTAATATATAAATTCTCTTGGTATTTTTGTATTCTGGAAATATTATTTAGGTAATAAGAATAATAATAAGAGTTAATTTCTGTGTAGTTTTGTGGAGGTTCACCTCAAATGCATTTTAAGCGTCATTGATTACAAAAATGATAATTGGTAGACATTTAAATGGTTCCTAATGTTTTACATGTGTGCAGGTACCACTGAAACTAACAGTTGAATTTGTTGGCAGTTCCCCGCCTCCCATCCATCGAGACCATCGAGAACTGCATGAAGCTGTCACCCATGATGGTGCAGGCCCTGTGGGAGTTCAAGTCCCCCCTGCTGCAGCTGCCGCACATCTCTGAGGATAACCTGAAGTACTTCACGGGCCGCAAGAAACATGTGCAGACCCTGACGCAGCTGGCGCAGATGCCCGGGGAGGACCGGCGCACCCTGCTGCGCGGCCTGACGGACCAGCAGTATGAGGATCTCATCATGGTGCTGTCCAACATGCCCTACATACACTTCCAGGTTAACACCGAAGGTAGGAACAAACAGGTTTGCAGTAATACAAAGGAAGGTATTGTGGAGCCCGGAGCGTACAAACATTTGCAGCATATTACAAACATTTGCGGCATATTACTGCATTCTAATGCATCCATTCCATTTTGGTGTCAGTATTAATGACATACTGCAGATAGCTCTGTTATACTCGCTCTTTCTCATAAATGATAAATGTAACTGAAAAATAAATTAAAACGGAACAATTACAATTTACTCTCAGCGGCAGGATCATAATTGACATTTTGATTAAAGGCATTCCCCATTTTGATTTCTATTTTGACCTTTGCCTAGGCAGCGGTAGTTTGCCTTGGAATTGAGTTCTTATTATAGTTAGTATCCCTAACCTATCAAAAATAATTAAACATACACATAACTACCCTAGCATTCCAGCAAGGTCTTTGACTTATTTTTTGCCAAATGCCAAATATTGTGGGTTCAAAACCTGGTAAAGTAAAAAAAAAATTAAACTATTGTTTTGTTTTTCAGTTATTGATGATGAAAAGTCAGAGGTTGTGACAGCTGGTGCCATTGTTACTGTGACAGTATACCTCAGGAGATCACGGATGCAAGAGGTGTTTGGGGACACAACAGTTAAAGAGCAGCAACAATTAAAGTAAGTAACCATTTTTTTGCTATTATTTTCTGTAGATGGAATATGAATGTGATGAAATCTTTTTATGTAATAGACTAATACAATACCGGCTGCAAATAGGTCCCTTCAAGTCACAAAATTAAAATTTTACAGGAGGTGATCAAAATGAATGCATATCTTAAGACTCCTCAACTTAATATCAAATATTGAATTTTTATTTTAAAATTTTCAAAGTTTTTGATAGTATATGATTTAACATATCAATATTTGTGGAGATTATTGAGTCGGGTTTCAGTTTGCTAAGTGTTAATGTCGTCAAAGAGGCCATGTTGAAAGCATATAGTAAATAATAATAATCGGATGATTTCTATAGCACCGTTTTTGTGAAAAATCACCTCAAGGGCGCTAAATAGTTTGTGTGAAGGTTTTTTTTAAATCATTTCAATTGGTATATTATTCAGATGTCTTATTTCAAAAACCTTTGCATCATTTGTTTTCAGTACAATGCGGCAAAATTGCAGTAAATGTGTATTTAATTTTTTTAATAGTGAAATACATAATTATATTATTGTCGTTTATTCGTTTTTTTTTTTCTATGAAATATCTGTTTTCAAAATACATCGTATACATATTCGAATTGTAATTGGGTTTTTATTGTTATCCCATAATATAATGACAAGCGATATTAGTCGATTGCCACAATTTTTTTTATCAACTACAGTGAAACCCGTATTTTACATCCCCGGATTTAACGTTTTCCCGCCAATTACGTGTTATTATTTCAGTCCCGATGTATTTTAGTACATTTATTACCCGATTTTTACGTTTTTTTCCCCCAATTTACGTCGAAAATTTTCAAAATGTGTGATTTACGCGCGCTTGACAATGAGTCGGCGCAGAAGATACATGTTTATCTGTCGTGCCGTGATTGGTCGGCCGTACGGCGCGAAACGCCGTGATTGGCCGCCCACTTTCAATTTTAGCTATCTGTGCCGTGATTGGACGCGCACATGACAAGGCGCCGGCGCAGTTGCCACATTTGTGGCGTTCAAAACGAAACTTTTAAATGTTTATATACAATTGAAAAAGAATTAGAGAAAAAAAAATTAAACAAACTAATCTACATGATATTTTTAATAATATATGAAATATTTTTTAAATACAAAAAAATTCAGCAAATATGATTTTTTAATAAAAAAAAATTAAATGTTTTTTTTCAATACTCAACTAATCTACCTACATGATTTTTTTTTAATAAAAATAAAATATGTGTTGTTTTTTCAACCAAAAAAATTAACAAGGATTATTTAAAAAAAAAAAGTTGTTTTTTTCATTTCCCCCGATTTACATTTTCCCTCCATTTAAGTTTTTTTTTTCAGTCCCTTGAAAAACGTAAAATAGGGGTTTTACTGTAATTTAATTTAAAGTCCACCATAATGATTATTTGAATATTTTAAAAATAATATAAATTTTATATTTCATTATAGTTTCAAAGCAGATGGGTTAAAACTTTTTTTTAAATCAATAAATAAAAATTGCCCCTAAATAATTGTTAAAGATGCCTCTAAAATCGCCAAAAATCAATTCCTCTAATGGCCGATATTTCATAAGATAAAACAAAAATAAATAAAATACTTCCCATCCGTACTAGATATTTACTAAGCCTTTAATAAAAAAAAATAGATAATTCAGTTTGGATGGGTATTTTGGCCTCCGATCCAAAATTCAGTTTTGTATGAAACAGGCACCGCAGCCGTTCCCCTTAACAACTGAGATTCCTAAAAAGTGTAGCAAAGGGTGTTATCTATTTGCAGTCGATATAGAACCTCAATACTTTCATGTTTCATAATTTATTTTGTGTTTTATAAAAAAAAATCATTTTATGGGTCAAAACATCTTAGAGCAATAAATTAAAAAATAAATCTTGTCTATAAAATTATAATTTTCATTTGATGGAATATACTCGTATGTATGTATGTATTGGTTTCTGATTAATGTAGTAATTTTTTAGAGAATCTGACGAAATATTAGAAAAAGATGGAGAAGAAAAAGACAGCGAGAAGCCCGCTGCAGTTGACGCTACAAAGAAGGACACGGGTTACAAGAAGCCCGTCTGGATGAAGCAGCCCAAGAAGTCCTCGTCCAACAAGAAGACGAAGAAGCCCCAGACGAAGCAGCAGCAACAGAAGGACAGTAAAAACGCAGCTGCAGCCGCTGCAGCAAAGGTTCCGGCCAAGGCGGCCGTTCCCACCCCGCCCAATGGGGTCAAAAAAGTCCCCAAACCACCTTCAGAAGATAAAGCAGGTAGGCAAATCTAAAATCTATCGTCAAAATAATGCCAGTAGTTTTTTGAAATGTCTCGTTTTTGCAAATTCTAATTGTTTTAATGTTAAAATAATGTTACGGTATTATGTATTTCTAATTTTGAAACTCAATTCATGCTGGAATTTCATTTTAATATGAATGTTTTTTTTTATTTTTTAGTAAACCATATAAAGATATACATTATACTACATTATACTACATAGTTACAAATATTATTTATAAAAAAAAATTCTTGTTGGACATTTGAAATAGTCAATACTCGATAGCTTATGATGAAAATGACATTGCAAGCTGAAATTAGTTGTGTTTACCTAGAAATTCTATACAGAAAAACTCCGCAGATTTCATGATGCCATAGCTCAGTGGTCAAGTGTTTTCGAGTTATATAATATGAAAAGTTAAGTTCTATAGTTGTTAACGTACAAGTCATAAAAGTATCACTTACTGAAAGCTTTTTTTGCACGTGTTTCCTCGTTTGTAATTCTTTGGTCCATATATTATTTGTTTTGTCTGGATTAATGATTGTCTTTTGTATTTTCTAGATGATTCAGACGTATCTGACTTGTCTGACAATGAGGCGGCCGAGGGAACGGAAGGTTCCAGAAGAGAATCAGAGACTGAAGATAATGATAAGAAGTCAGAAGAAGCTGAAGATGATGACACCGAATGGGACAAGTAAATATTTTCCAAAACATTTTACATTATAACAATGTCATTTCACGTGACTGAATAATGTGCAATTTGTACATTTTTGTAGTGAATATTTTCATTAATGTGAAATTATTTTGTGTTTTTTTTTTTAGATTCCAACAAAGGCTTCAAAAACGGGAGAGGTTAGAGGGACGATCAAAAACATCACATGCAGTACATTGTCCATTCTACCCAGAGGTATTGTTCATTCATGTATTTTATTTTTAATGTTTGTAATTACATACATAATAATTATGCATACTCTTCCTAAGGTTTATCTCATAAGTGACTTATCTAAGTAGCTTATGGCAAATTACCAACGTAAACAACACCGTGAGTTACCTACCGTAATTTATAGCAACTTACAGAAGTCGTAAGTAGCGTAAGTTTTTGAAGGTCTAATTGTGTCTGTGTTCTCACAGCTTATGAAATCAGTTGATAAGTTGAGACGCTTACCGTAATTTTTTTGAGAGTTCGCAATGCACCTAGATGCACCCAAAAATTAAATGGCTGGTTTTTATAGGATTTTTTTCCCATAAATACAATGATAAAAACCGTCGATTTTGTAATTTTTACTCAAATCTGAGATTGACTGAAAAGGGGTTAAGGATATGTAATTTTTCCTGAAAATAGTATAAAAAATAACACTAGGTAAATCATAAATAAGTATCTGTTTTGTATTTCATAAATATGACGGCTTTATTGAAATAATACACGCCAATGGAGATTTCCGTTATGCGCAAATCATTTAGTGCATTTGTAATTTTACTCTGAACTTTTTAAATGTTTTTGATGTTTTTTTAACGATACACTTAAAAGACGATTTTGTTATTATTCATCATAAGATGTTTAATTTGAAATGCCTGTGTACAAAAAATCTGGGAAAATCAACAGATTTCGTGATAATTCTAGTATGATTCCAGTTTGATTATAGTAGTCGACTTTTTACGAACTGACAGATCAGCGGCAACCATTGAGATTGGCAGCAACATGTTGATAGGAAGCCTTGTTACCACCAATAAACTTACAAATGTATCGGTCGTTTTGAACACTTACATAAGTTAAACTTCCAAACAACTTATGTGAGCATTAATTACCATAAGTTTGCGAATATGTAAAAGTACTTTTAAGTAACTTCTCAAAAACTCATGTAATTCGTAAATTTTACTTACGAATGTAAAGCTTATGTAAGAAACATATTTAATTTCAGAAATTTGATGATTCTCGATACAGAATTAAGAGTTGCCTGAAATGATTTTGACCATGTTTGGTGACTAGATCTGAATAGCCAGGTTCTCTCAAATTTATTCTACCTCACAATATTTTCAATTATATGCTATTGCCATTATCCCAACGGCTCCTGGTACTTATGACATATTATATATTTTTTTAATATGCTTCGAGTAATTCATGAAATTATTTTCTACAGGATAAGCAAGAGTACTGGTGGACGTACATCTGCGACCGCAAGTCCCACACGCTGCTCACCGCCCCCAGCCACGTCACCAACCTAGTGGAGGAACAGGAGATCCAGCTCAGATTCACAGCGCCCAAATGGCCCGGTGTATATACACTGACAGTCTGCTTACGATCCGGTTAGCCTCCGTTTTAATTATACTAACCCAACTGTTATTTTAACCATTTAAACAATATTTTTCGTATTTGTTTTGTGATGGGTGAAAGAGAGACAGAAGCTTGATAGATGTATATTTTTATGTAATTTGTGGATGCAGGAACACTGAGAAAGTGAGACAGAAGCTTGATAGATGCATATTTTTATGTAATTTGTGGATGCAGGGACACTGAGAAAGTGAGACAGAAACTTGATAGATGCATATTTTTATGTAATTTGTGGATGCAGGAACACTGAGAAAGTGAGACAGAAGCTTGATAGATGCATATTTTTATGTAATTTGTGGATGCAGGAACACTGAGAAAGTGAGACAGAAGCTTGATAGATGCATATTTTTATGTAATTTGTGGATGCAGGGACACTGAGAAAGTGAGACAGAAACTTGATAGATGCATATTTTTATGTAATTTGTGGATGCAGGAACACTGAGAAAGTGAGACAGAAGCTTGATAGATGCATATTTTTATGTAATTTGTGGATGCAGGAACACTGAGAAAGTGAGACAGAAGCTTGATAGATGCATATTTTTATGTAATTTGTGGATGCAGGAACACGGAGAAAGCAAAGGTTGTCAATACTCGTATTCCTTAAATCTTTTAAGCGTTTTTTTCTGATTATATTATTTTTATTACAGATTCATATTTAGGAATGGACCAGCAGCAGGATATTAAATTAGATGTTCACGAAGCCCCCGTAGTGCCCACAGACCACCCGCAGTGGGATATCAGTGATTCGGAAAGTGATCACCAAGCTCAGGTGAGAACTGCATGTCTAGTGTGCAATTTAAAGGGTTTTGGAGAAAACGGGGTGTTAATTTTGGTTTCTAGAGTCAGTCACCCATATGCCAAATTTTCATAATTTCAATATTTCATTGCAAAAATTTTTTTTTTTTAAAGGAAGATAAACATTCCCATCTTACGAATAATTTTGAAATATTTGAAAATCTCCTACCACTATCACAGTAAGTGGAAGATGTTGCTTATGTCATTGTGGAGGAGCTAGCCGAGGAATTCAACTCACGACTCCTGGGTGGACCTCTGACGTGATGCCAACTCAACTCAGCCACTCACTCAGTCAAATGATATTGAAATGTATAAGAACTTATCCGTTTTCTACAATGGACAATTTGTATGCTCAATATTTTTATCAGTAAATAATTGCGCCAATATTTTCTTAGAAATCGGGTAATAAATGGTAAACAATCGGTAAAATTTTGAGAAAAATTAACCTCCAAATATTTAATATATTCTGTTATTTCCGTCCATACATAAAAACAAGGTTAAAAATAATTATGAATATGTATTAGTAAAACGTGTTAAATTTCTTGTCCCTAGAAGTCATCATTTCAATGTTTTCATTGTTTGTATTCCTTTGTTCCCAGTATTTTCTTACAGTATAAATGTATCTTACCCAAAAAAAGTATTTCTTGTCTTATGGGCATTTAATTTAGTTTTTTCTGTTTTTTGTCTAATGATCAATTTGGTTTTTTTCAGGATGGAAATGAAAGTGAATTCACCACAGACGATGAAGGCGACGAAGAAGAATAGACAATGAGTGAAGATATAGAAGTATAAACCATTGTGTTATAGTCAAACTTTTTGTACCATTTACTCTTCAGATTCTATGTTCAGTGCAGATGTGTTGTTTGTGTTCAAACGCCATCCTTCCTCAGTCATTTTAATAAATTCACTTCCGAAAGTTGATGTTTATAATAGAAATAATAATTAACAATCCACAGACCTTTGAAAACATTTTATATACAGCAGGGAACTTATTTAAACATTACCAAACTGCTTATTTTCCCAGCATAGTTTATTAAATCTAAGAATATGGGTTTATATTATGTCTTTTTTTAATACATAGTAGGATGTTTTTTTCCTTTTGCATACGAATTTTATGAATAATGCACTGTATTGTTCATTTTACCTTGACATAAAAACAAATTTTTATAAAGTGCAATTATAGCATCATTTATGTCATGATCAAAGGTGTTGTGAAAAATGGCTCATTATCTCTGGCGCTATTCCCGTTCTTTTTAAGGAAGATTCCTTAACTTTTTCCTTAGGGTTAAAGACTTCTTACTTAACTGCGGTTTCGATTCTATCGGATGACAGCTGTCAGCTGAATTCAGCGAACGACATTCATCAAAAATGTCAATATTTGTGATGTTTTGACAAGAGAAAATCTCAACATTTGAGATGTTTTAACAAGAGAAAAACTCAATATTAAGTATGTTATCAATTACTTTATTATTTACTTTAAACATAATTAGCTAGTAAACATTATATAGATGTTGACATTTTTGATAATTCACGTCAGGCATTGAAGAGGGTCGGCACAAATTCAAATGTCACTTTTAGAACTAGAGATAAAAAAGGGTCATTACTATCTAATGAGGTAGGTACCTTTTTATAAAACGTTATTCATCGTTAAAAGGCTTATTTATGACATTTAAAAATAAAATTAAAATTAATTAAAATGAATTATAAGTATTTTAGTTCAAAATCTTATGTCACTTGAAGATATTTCATCAATTTGTGTTTTCAAATAATCTCTTGACAATCTATTTAGGATTTTTTTACTATGTCTCACCAGAATTCCGCAGTTAATCAAGAAGTCTTTAACTCTAAGGAAAAACGTAAGGAATCTTCCTTAAAAAGAACGGGAATAGCGTCCCCGGTAACCACAAAAGGAAAATATTTCTGTATAAAGTAAACCATTTATGTGCAATAATGCGTGTACATTGAAAACCATAAAACATATTTGGGTAAGCATCCTGTTCCTTTTCTCAATAAATAAGACATATTTGTGGCGAGTACCACGTTTAATTTATGTGCCTTGATAAAGTGCAAAATTGCACTACCGGTAAAATTAACTAATTATGTATGTCATTTTAATCCATGTGCCCAAGTTATCTTCACTTATTACATCAGTGTGTTTATGTTATGCACTTGTTGACTGTTAAGTGACTACTGCAAAGAGTACCGTAAACATCAAGAATGCTGCCAACAAGGTTTAGGATTGGATCAAGGACTGTATGCGTAATATAATAAAAGCCTTCCCCCAGTTTCTGTAGGTGATCTAATGCGGGCAATTTTTTCTTCCTGATTTATTTTCCATATTAACCACATTATTTTACATACATATCAACCCCTCCTACGTGTAGTAAAGTATGGTAACTTCAAAATCGCAACTTCACCAAGTTTCTGTCTCTTTAAACCATTCTCCTGTAAAGTTTTGATATTGTTACCATACTTTACTTTACGTAGGAGGAGTCGATATGTTGTACGTTATTATAAACCTTCCTTTTTTGCATTGGTTTTTTATTCCCTATTTTCTTAGATTGAATCGTTTAGGTACCTCTTAAGGAATTATTTTTATTAAAATAATATACTGTGTAAAATAATAATTATTTTTTTCTATTTAACTGAAAAGATAATAAAATGCAAGTGAAGAAAATCAAAAAGTTTGATAGAACAACTTATTAATGAATAATTTATTGATTTCCAAAATTATTAAAAATCTGTTATGATGGTTTTCTATGATAATAAAATAATTGTTATATTTAAATATATAGAAATACTTATTTCAGAAAAACACAAAAAGTTATGTTTTTAACAATTTAGTCCAAAAAAATTTTGCACACAATATATGTATGTAATTGCTACGTACTTCAATGAAGTCGTTTTTGTTATTTTTTGTTGATTATTTATTAAGTTTGGGAAAGGACAATATTCTCAGAAGGTGATGATTGGAATCCGGAAGAGTCATTGGGGAAAATAATTTAATTTTTATATGTTTGAAAGTACATATAGAACACTTATTTTAGGTTAGTATGTATGTATGTAAATTGTGTTTGAGCTAAAGGCTGAACATTATTCTCTTATCTTAGGTTATGCTTAGTTAAATGGTCTATACTATAAATCTTACAGGCTTGTAGTAGTTTTTATTTTATTTATAAAAATGTCCAAAAAGTTTAATCTTTCTCACACATCATTTACTAATCTAAACTAAAGGTTTTATATATGTTTTATGACTTTGTGAAGACTCATCCGGGTTCTAGTGATGATCATTATTAAACACCTAACATTTATTTCAATTGTTTTCACATCACAATAATATCGTCGCCATAATCCTAAAATTGAATTACAACTGCAAAAATCCTAAAAAAGGGTTTTTTTGTAAATGATTTTAAATGATGTTCCGCATGTCTGCTAAAAATGTCTAATTGATATCAGCTGACTAAAGTTGAATTTTTTTTTTTGCGTTGCTACTTTATTTTTCCTGTTCAAAATTACAAAAAATATGCATTGTTTTTAATAGACCAAAGGCATTTTTATTAATTTTATAAAAAATAAATCTCTAATATGGGCTTGTAATAAATAATTCCTAAGATGTTTAAAGAAAAGCAAAATCCTTAAATCGCTCTCCTGCATAATTTGACAGTTATATACATAGTTTTAGCAGTATGACAACGATATTACATTTATATTTTCCATGCACATACTTAATATTTAATAACTGGCAAACATTTTTTTTTTATTCGCCTTTAGTAACCAGTTTTCTTTTTATTTTAGGTACTATTATCAAAAAGCTTAGTTGCAATTCTTAAAATTCTTTTGCCATTATTATTAACATCTAATTATTTATTGTAATGTATTGAATTTAAAAATCTGCCAGTAATAATATGTAAATTAAAATAATCAATCATCTTTATAATTTACCCAGATTTTGATTGGTAATTATTTATTTTATTTTGGTCAACTAAATAAATATTTATTAATTGATAAACTAAAGTTCTTAAAAACTTAAGACAAGATTTTTGTGCATAGCGCAAAGGGTAACAATTATTTTTATAAACAATAATTATTAGCCTGAAACACTCATCCAAATTGAAAAAAAACTTTCCGAGCAAAGATAAATGTCGCCGACAGGACTCGAACCTGCACTATTTGAGGGATTTTATTAATTTTTAAATTTATTTAATATTTTATTAATCCATCTATTTGAGGGATTTAGCCGTTACATGCCTTTCTCATACTAATAAAGTTGGTTGTTTACAGGTGAAAATATAATAAAAACAGTAATTATTGAATGAAACACTAGTATATATTGATTAACTTGGCGGGTTTGCGATAAGCCGACGTAGCTCAACGGTAGAGCATCTGACCGGACATCAGAAGGGTGCAGGTTCGAGTCCTGTCGGCGACATTTATCTTTGCTCGGAAAGGTTTTTTTTTCAATTTTGATGAGTGTTTCAGGCTAAGAATTATTGTTTATAAAAAAAAATAAATATTTATTTAAATATGAATTAATTGTAGTCATATTTATTTGAAAAAAAAAACATTCGGTGAATTTTTTAGTAGCAAATCAACAAGGTGTTCTGCACAGTTCACTACAGACTAAACGACAGGCCAGTTCAGTCGGATCGGGCTATTTCCTCGCACACTACGCAAATGAAGCTATTTGATTGGTGGTGGGTTCTGCACTGTCCAATAGTCGACCAATTGCTACATAGTACGCAGGCCGTTTTAAAGTTTGCTAGTTGATGAGCTGCACTTGAATTGAACGGTTGTGCCACTGGCAACAGCATAAACACAACTCAGTACTCAGTGAGAAAGAAATGTTGCTGAGACTGTTATTAATTATTGCTCTTATCATAAAATGAAGAAGAATAATGATGACGAAGAGACGAGAACATTGGGTGCATTCCATGTATGCCATGTAATATATTTGAATGAATGAATCCCTTGTTGTATGACCCACATGTCAAGTGTTTACATGTCAGGTGTTTATAATATTTCTTCATTAATAAACGATTTCTTCATAAGTGGTTCAAGGTTCATGAATCCGTACAATTCTTTGTGCGAACCTTGTTATTATTTCACCACCTCACGCCACCGAAACTCGGAGGAGACTGAGAGCATCGCTTATTGAACAGTCGGCTAGTCTGCTCTCGCATAGCACGCCATACTGATTAAGAAGTCGGTCAATAGTTGACAGACTTTTTTAAGACTTTAATGATCCTTGTCTACGAATCCAGAGGTTGCGGGTTCAATTCCAGGCGTGTGCTAGTAAAGTTTATTGGATTTAATTCTTTTATTTCACAATTTATTCATTTAAAAAAATATGTTGTATATTTACGACATGTTCCAGAGTGGTTAGATACTGTCAATACCAGGGGTGTTAGTTGAAGTTTGCCGGTTTTTTCAATAAAGAAAACGATAGAACAAATTTTTTTTATTCAAAGTATTGACCATCGGATTCTATACATTTTGCCCATCTTTGAGGCAAATCATGGATACCATTCAAAAAAAAAAATTTCTCTTTCGAGGCAAACCATTCGACGAGCCATTTTTCGACTTTTTCAAAATTGGCGAAGCGCTGCTCTGCAAGTGAGTGTCCCATCGATGCGAAAAGGTGATAGTCGGACGGGGCAAGGTCTGGAGAGTACGGCGGGTGCGATAATATTTCCCAATTCAATGCTTTGAGAGTGTTCTTCACTACTTTAGCTGTATGAGGCGGTTTGGCGGTTTTTTCGATTTGTCTCTCATTCATTTGGTGTGGTACCCATTTTCCATACTTTTGGATCTTTCCCATGGCTTTTAAATGTTGGCAAATTGCTCCTCGGGTCACATTAAGTGTTTGGGCCAATTTTTGTTGCGATTGGGTTGGGTCTTCATCCAATAACGCCTGCAATTCCTCGTCTTCGAACTTTTTCGTTGCACCAGGATCTTCATTGTCTGTTAAATCGAAATCTCCACTTTTAAATTGACGAAACCATGTCTCACATGTTCTAGTCACTGGAGCATGTTCACCATAAGTTTCTACCAGCAACCGATGAGCTTCAACTGCTTTTTTCTTTTGATGAAATATGAAAAGCAACGAATGCCGCAAATGCGATTTACTTGGAACGAAACTCGACATATTCACTGAGATAACCAACTATGACACTATTATTTTGGCAGAATGTAACTTGTGTGTTTTTGAAGGTTAATGTCCATAGAAAAATATGACATAGATGCCAAATCATAGAAATGTATACATATCTCTAGCGACATCTATGAGTAAAACCGGCAAACTTCAACTAACACCCCTGGTATACCCCTCGTGAACACCACCATTCAGAATCGAAACGTTGCTTGAAATGGCTTTAGCCGTGTTTGGTGATCAGATCTGAATAGCCAGGCACTTCCCCACCTTCCGCTCAATACCTTCAGCCTCACAACTTACCCCAAATGGGAATGTCATAGTCTCACTGGCGCCAGGTGGTAGAGAGTAGTGGGGACTTTTGCGTCATATCACATTAAAAAAAAACAGTCAATTTCGAATGGTTGGGTGTGCACTAGGGGTGTTTATTTTTCAAAATAGCCGAAACCATTTCGGTTACTCGGAACTGTTTAAAAATAACCTAATCAATTAGAAAAATAAAATGATTATTTTATAACTGATTGAAGAAGTAATTAATTAAAGAATAAATAAAATGGTTGTGACGAGAACCCGTTTCATAGCAACGGTCAGCGACTGAGTTTCGGATGTGAAGCGTTTCTCTACAACGACTTACGACGGTATAGCAGTTTAGTAAAGTGTTGCGGGGAGCTGTTTTAAATGTTTTGTGCGAAATTCTTAAACGAACTGTGCTCAATTGGAATCATTTAGCGCGGGTTTATTGCGGGCGTAGTCACATATTAAAAAAAAAACGTTTTCCCAAATTTGCAAAACTGTTACAACCGTTGGAATCGGTGGTGGTACAATCGGAACTTAAAAAACGGTTTCACTTTATTTTACTCGCCTCTAGTGCGCACTCACGTATGTATATCTCGATGCAGGTTAATCAACTGATTGAATAGTTTGCGCACTCGTATAGCACGCCACACTAAAGGAATCGGGCAAATGGTACGGTTCGCACACTCACGTATGTCTCCATGCTGATTAAGCAGCCAATTAAACAGTCGGCCGATCAAATGTCTGTAGTCTGCAGCTACTCTAACAGAGTTATCGATTTGTGTTTTTTCAAAGTCACTCCCCAAGATTTTAATATTTATATTTATAATTAGAAACCAATTTTATATGGGAAAGTTGATAATTTTATATGGGAAAGTTAATAATTTATTATGTATGTATTATTAACAATTTATGTTTATCTGAAGAACATGTTTTCAAGTAAAATAGTTTCACTGTGAAGTAATAATTTAAAATAATTAAAATTATTCTTAATTTTTTTTAATGTGTTTAAGGGTGAATAAAATGTTTGTAACTTGTAATATGTATTTAATTAAACCTACCTATTTAGTATGTGCGACTTGCATACTTTATTTTTACATTAAATTCCACAAATATAAATAATACTTTTATTGTTTCTTTTTCTTTATTTCCTCCAATTTTCCCACCTCCAAAATATATTACAAAGAAGATTGTCCTGTTTCGTACATTAGTGTTATACCAACAAACTCTCGGGTAAGCCTGACGACCTTCTGTTGCAGAGGGTTAAGCTTCTTGGCTCCGGACCCAGCCATTTAGGATCGAAAACTTGTTTAAATTGGCACTAGTCATGTTTAGTTATCAGATTTAAATAGCAATTTAAAGGTAATTCTCAATCTTCATCTCCTTCCCCTCACCACTTCCTTTCAGCCTCACAGATTGGGGATACCATAGTTCCACTGGTTCCGGACGGTTAAGACTTTTGTGTGGTGATCACTTTTATTTTTAAGTATCTGTTCCAGGATTGATAGAATTGTTGTTACTATTTTGCACTTAGCACCTGGCAAATTAGCCAATCAAATATGCAATACCCAGATGGAATGCACTTGATAGTTTCCTTCTGAATTGCTCACTGTTCTTAGATAGTAGGTAAGTACTATTTTCATGCGTACCTACCTGTATTGGATACCACAATAATCCTTTACTTATTCATTATTAGCGCTAAGAACAAAAAAAACTAGAAGGCTATTTAGTATAGTCTATATTAAACATATTGTTACATTACAACGATTTGTAAAAATGCATCATGAAATGTAGATTTCATTCGATTGGCTAACCTGGAATAACACCGGTGACGGCGATATTTCGATGCTACCGAAATTGCCTACAAAAAGGCGCCGTTATCGAACTTACAGGGCAACTACCTACATAAATACTTCACTAACTGTACCTACCGAAAACATTTTGACGACTATTGTGTTGATTGCATTTAAGCGCACCACCGGACAAAACTAGAAATATTATATTCAGAAACCGTTTGGACTATTCATAGCGAGTCTAAAAGCTGTTTCTTTAGCTCAGATACACATTAGTTGTAGTCGCCCGGTTAGCAAAAAGTTCTAGAGTTCGAATCCCGGTTGTGAAGACTAATTAAACACGAAGAAAAATAACATTACACGTGAATTATTATTCTTTCGATTCTCTATTTTGTGTAGGTAATTAAATACATATTATGTAGTTCAAATTAAAATTATATTTGTCATAATTGAAATGTACTAATATTGTTGTTTTTCTTCCATACGCAAATGTTTAAAAATCATTAATATATACTACAGTAACCCAATTTATTTAAAACGTCAGCAATTCCACGAATAAAGGACCAAATAAAAATATTACAAGGAGGTTTATATCCTTTAATACGTTATTCCAGTAAACAATAAATACTATATTAGCTGAGGAATGAAGCCGCATTCGAACAAGTGTAAAATTGCTTCTATTTATATTTCAAGCGTTTTAAACATATGAGAAAATAATACAGGGATGTTATTTTAAAATGACATAGAAACCTACAATCTTTTGTAAAAAAATATCGAAATAGCGAAGTCACAATTCTACATGAGACTCAATTTAAACTCTTCTCATTTATTTGCAAATTGTTTTCTACTTACGATGTAAAAATAATTTTATCTTCACGCCGGAGTCTGGGCAGTACGCGTAAAATAAGTGTTGTTTTTTTTTTAACTGTAGATGCGAGGTAATTTTTTACACCCAACGCATTTCGTAGAACAACATTTACGATGTTATGTATATATTGTGTTTAATATTTATGTATTAATCTAATATGTATGTATGTAGTATGTACCGGGATTTATAGCCATCCCAAATATTCACAAGGAAAAGAATCGATGGAATGCAAACCTTCCAGTTTTTTTTCACGGAATTTACGTGGAAGAATTTGGAGTTACTTTTTTCTCTCAGACTTAGTCCGTATTATTATGAAATATTGCCAACGCTTTTATTATAAATCATATATACCTTTTCTATTGTAATATTGATCATATCTACCACTATTATTTTGTTTAACGTATAATAATATTGCACTATGATCACAGCTCTTCTCGTGTTGATTTAATTGCCTGTTGATTAAATCAATAAACACGCATAGCATGGAACGTTGAAGATAACAAATTAGTTTCTTCAAAGTCCATGCATCGCCGAGCGCTATCATCCTTCTCACGAAGGCGCGGCTATGACGAAACCGGTTGGCACAATCTTCAACAACTTGGTGCTCACAACAGTGTTTTGTTAAAAACAAAAAATTCAAGTTATTTAATCATGGCCATGTGAAGACTATAATGACTGCTATTTTTTGAGGGGTTTTCATAGTTTATGAAATCGTTGATCTCAGTCACACTTGCACATTGTATTTTCAATCCCAAAGCTTTGCATCTCTAGAATGGTGGAGGGTTGGTTGGTCCAGTCTAGTTTCAAAAGAACTAGAGCTGTAGTGAACTTTTCGCGGTCAGGAGACCGCTCGACCTTCGACCCCTTATGAAATCACTTGCGCAGGTATAAACGAAATTAGTTAAATTGAAGGACGAAAAGGAGCCAGTAGGTATATTTCAGAATCTTTGAAAGTTCCCCCTCACTACCTACCCGCACGTTAGAATAAAACAAATGTTATCGGTGAATTGATTTCACCGCGAACATTACGAAATCATATTTATTATTAATAATTCTTTTTTTATAACAAAAAACAAATAATGATATCCTCACTGGAATTTCCCACCCTGAGGATTTCATTTACAAAATATTAAATTATATGATATTAATTTGATGTGATTGCTGAAAAAAAAATTTAAGATGAGATGTTTTAAGTGCAGTTGAGTGGTTTCGGTGTTAGTCTGTATTTGGTGTTAACATATTTTCTATTTCAGATCTCCCTATGTAACGTATCTAGCGTTTTATTTGATTTTTAAATTTATTATTGTTGTTGTGATTTAAAGGAGATTTGGATTTTATTATTGATTTTAGAATTATAATTCAGTATAATTATAAGAAGTTTTTTTTGTCCAAATGTTGTGTTTGTGGTTCCATGTTAGATGTGTTTTTGACTCTGAGATCTAGTGTTTCTAATATGTGTGTTTGTTGTTGTTTCTTTTTTTTGTATTTATGAATATAAAGTAGTATTGTTTTAAAGTATAATTGTTTTATTGGCACAATGTTTAGTTTGTTGAAGATTTCGTCGGTACCAGTTCTTACAGGGACTGTATAATTTCCACCATGGCTTTTTGTGTTCCAATGAGTAAATTAAGAGAATTATCATTAGCACTGCCCCATCCGATAATACCATATTATAATAATGATTGGCAGAGAGCCATGGAGATCTTAATCAAATCTTTTGTACTGATCGTTTTAAAAAGGTAAGTATTTAAAAAAAATATTTTTATCGAAATAAATAATGTGGTCAGTCCACTTTAAATTGTGATAATTTTTTACGCCTTGATATGTTATGTGGTTAACATTTTATAATGATAGACAATTACATTTTCCATTTAAATGTGCTAAGCTCTGAATTTTCAAGTTAAGGTTCCTTTCTGAATTTTTAGTATTGTAAATTTTAAAAGTGACGAATTTGGTTTTATTGGCATTACGTATGTGCCGAAAACTTATAGTATATTTATATAGTGTGCACAAATACAGCGTTAAAACAACATACCCTTTAAAATATTATGATGAATGTGTCTGGATTTCAGAGGTCACCAATTTCTTTGTAAAAGGAGAAAAATGAGTTCATCCTCCGATGAATAATATTCGCCCGACTAGCCGTAAGCCGCTCAACGCTCAACGCGAAGAGAGTGAATTTGCGCTGAGGGCAAGTGGAATACATTCCGTGGGCGGCACATCTGCCAGGGCGGGCGGGTTGCTAGCTGTTGCGCGCAGGATCCAGGATACAGTATTGGTATAGTTGCGGGTGGCAGTAATAAGGAATCCTTCCAAATCGCCGGTCGCGTTCGCACAGTTTTCCCAACAGGCTAGAGGCTGAGGCTAAAGAGTAAAGACAGAAGACAAGACAGAAGAACAGAGTGAAGTTATTTGTGTCCGCGCGGGTAGGGCGCTCGATCCGGCCTGCATTCGAGTATTGGCGCTCAGCGAGTCGGCAGTCCGCAGTCCGCACCGAGCAACACTTCCCGCCAGTCGCCATCGCCTACGACCGTTCACCAGTCTTCTCTCCTTCCTAACGCCTTACGTCACTCGCCCGACCAATAGTAGCTCAGTCAGTATCGCATTACCAACATCTAAAAATAACATCTGCTTACCGCCATTTTTGACTTATATATTTCGAAGTGAGAAAATCAAATTGGCATACTTGACATTTTCTCCGAAAAACGACGTCCTGTGCTCCTAACGAACGTTTTTTTAAATTTTGTGTTTAACTCATTGTGATTTGTGTTGTTCCAATACTTGGACTGCTCGAGGTATCGTGGAATTTAACTAAAGGTATTTTTATATTCAACTTTAAACAATTTGGTATGAATTTTCTTATTTTTTATTGTGATCTCTTACTACGTACAGACAATAAATACCGTTTGTAGTTTTTGTCCAAATGAAAATGATTATTTTATTAAACATGAGTATTACCAATCAAGGTCTTCTACAATGACTAATTTGATTGTTTATTTTCAAAATGAAAGCTTTCAATATTTTATAAATACGCCTATAGATATTAAAGACATTAAATTGGTGAATCTGAATTCTGTTAATAGTAAATAGTTAATATTGAATACAATACCCTTGAAAGAAGACCGCCGGAGGATGACCTAACTGCAACCATTTGTAAAGTTATTTTTGGAAACTTAAATCTAAATTATTATTAGTTTTCTTGAAATTGAGATATGTTGATGTTTTTGGCGTATATTTATCGTTTCTCGACTGGCGTTTCAGAATAATATATCTTTTGATTTTCGTCTCTATGCTGTAATAATATTTGGCAGAAAAACAACTTTTTATGTCTGAAATCAAAATTTTACGATAATTTTCTAAATAAATTTCATTGATTGGTTGTATTTTTTTAACAGCTTCTGGGGTTTTATTACCATCTGTGCAATTATTACGCATTTATTTAATATCCTTTATTAATTATTACGATGTTTTTTTATCGACGAGTCAAGTTTCTCGCTACGTGACTATAAATTATTCTAGACAGTCATGATTATTTTCAAATCATTTTGCAAAATACGTTGCCGACAGATGGAAGGATGCCAATAGTTTGCATGGTTTGGAAATGTCTCACCAATACTTGTCTTATCGCCACATTATATGTCGATTGTGCTCCTCCACTAATCATAAATATAATTACAATAAGTCACATGGATAAAAACTTGCTTTATTTACAAACAACTATACTAGTTCTGAGTGCATGCAATTATCAAAAGGGGTCCGAAAGGCAAACATCTCACCTGCCTCTGGTACCCATTAGACCTGCTCGGAGAATCTACGGCCTTTGCAGAAATGGCCAATAATTTGTTTTGTTATATTTTCTTTACTAATCAATGACATGGCTCTGAGATTTAAAGCTTTTTCACACTAGGATCTGTAGGGCTCTGCGCTGTGTACCTACTTGCACAAATGCAAAGAGACTGGACGTATCTGTTCAATGTATGTTATATACATGATGCCATTAAGAACACCTGTCAATAGGTACAACACCTTACAATGATGGTCGTTGAATATCCAAATAACACATGTAGGAGATAAATGAAGTCTTACGTATGCAGGTGTGTGTATGTAAACAGCAGTGAGGCACATAAGACCTAAGGATATGTCAACAATGATCGCGACGCATTTGCAAACAAACACCTTGTGCATTTCTCCACATCCAACGGTGTCGCCGTCCAACGCGACGTCAACAAAAGCAATGTCGGGGAGGTATTTATTTTTAAAATGTGTCGGAGATATAATAACATTCTTGGAATTCCTTTGTAATTTGCATGTCGCTGAACGTTAATCTGACAATATTTGCTAGCAGATAACACATGCACGATACGGTGTCGCGACACCTCTACCTCACGCACACTCGAGCACCCACCTGTTGGCCTGTTGCATATTGTAGTAAATATTCCGTGACACCTCTACTGCTCCACATATTCCTGATAATACTGTAACGATAAGAACTCGACATACATGGCTTAACAATAATATCCATCAACAGCAACGACCGCTACGCCGAACACACTTTACCTAGTTCTTATTTATTATTTTACCCGTAGCATTATTCCGAAGCTATTCTAGCCAGTCATATCAATCAATGCTACCCACATTCCCACACACCCAACATAATATTCTAAACGGTTCGATAAATTAAGTATTTAGGTTGATTTAAGATGAGTCTAATAAGTTATTGTTATTAAGTTATACGTAGAGGGCCAACTAAAGTGTTTTAATTATAAAAAATAACTTTGAATATATTTCCTAGACACGATGGACTCCTTACGACCATTACGTACATACATAATAAATACAAACATTCCAATTAATCAATATACCCACTTGTTGTTTCCCATCCGGAGATCATAGATACGAGTTTGTAAACTTAATTTTTATTTAAATGTTTTTCCGGTTAATAATAATAAAATAAATTAAAATTTTGATAAAATAGTGTTTTGACCTTAATCTGTAAATTCTAATTATAATATTTCGCCGGTTTACCTTTATTTTTCTCCAATGTTTACAAACAACACCGAATGACTCACGCCTTCGGGTTCATGTTGATATTTGTACAAAAATACTTTCCGTACTGTAAAATTCTCGGAAAAACTACCAATACTGGCACATGTCGGGAATGTTTTTTTTTTAACAATGAAGTAATTGGCTTTTAACTTTCAGGAAAATGAAGAGAAAGGACTTACCTAATTATTCAGCATTTAAAAAAATGTTCTTCAGGCTTCCTAACTTCCTCGTCCCAAACAAAAAATCCATTTGCTGACATCAACGCAATTCACTCGATAGTATCTCGCTTTCGCAATGTGCTTTGTACTATTTAATGATAGCTGAGTCTGGTAAAGCCATTGAATAAGGGGGATAGAAAATAATTAAAACCAACTTCATTGCGCCTTCCGATAACTTTATTACTATAACGATTAGATAAACCAAAATAAACAAACAAGCCTTTTGCAATATGATAATGGAGATAAATGAGAAAGTGTTTTAATTATTCTAATAATGATTCTAGAAGACAATCAGCGCTGGATTATGTTCCTTGTCGACATATGTAAATATTACACATCTTTTATTTGAATAAATTTTTTAGAACTTTTAATATAGATAATCGAAATCATGCGTCGCCAATTAACGTAACATTCATTTCCATTAAAGTTTGCCAAGAACAATCGTATCGTGTTTTAAAAAGATTTATCAGTCCGTTAAAAATATCATTTTATCTTAGTTGATGTTTACTTTGAATTATTATTATGTTTTAATTATTGTTGCACAATGTTGTACCTGCATAACAGTTTGAACATTCATTTATTTAATTTGTAAAAAATTTACGTTTTTATTTTTTTCCAACATCAAGCTCGTTTTTTGTATCTAGATTATCATCGCCCAGCCGATTTAATAAATGTCACTTGTTAGAGATACCTTTTTTTTCATGCTTTCGCAGTGTTAAGTGGTAATAAAAAATGACCGCACAACGAGTTTACCTTTAATCGGCTAATGTATCTACCTTTTTGTGAAGCCACCCAAATGAGATTATCGTATAATGTCACAATTGGTTATTTTTAATGTATAATAAAGATTAGATCCCTTAAATTCTGAATATGGCCAAGAGCCTCCATCTGATGATTTTTACACAATCTCAATTTCTAATCCAATAAATCAGTATTTGTTAAACCTGTTCTAAATTTAATAGCCTGTTATTTAGTACATTGTTATTATCTCCTAGATAAAGTTGTATTGCTTTTTACCGACAGATTTTTTTGCAAGAAGATTTTTAATGGATGATCCATATCCATATTATAAATTGTAAAAATGTGGTTTAGTTAGATTATGGAAATTTGAAATTTTGACTGTATTCCACCGACATCATGTCGTTATAATTCCTAAAACATTTTTTGTCATTACATAAGGACTCCTTTCTAAAATTTATATGAATTATGAGTCTTTCATTGATATGTCGTGATTATCGAAAGTTTTCGAAATAATTTTTTGTGTGAAAAAATTCTAACCAAATAATCTGGGTATAAATGAAAACTTTTTCAAGAAGGAGTTATTGTTATTGGGTTTTCCAAACAATAAATAATAAATGTACGTATTTTTAAGTTATTAAAATTTCAATGTAATTTAATTTTAAAAACTTTAAATTATAATGGTGTTCTACAAATTACACTTTAACACAATCATTTTTTTTATTTTAAATATCAACTCAAATTCTCTCTGCATTAACCTATTACAATAAATACAACTAATACAATACTATTTAGCATACATCTTTTATGTGATGCTTCAACCTTTTGCAAATAAGATTATTAAGAAAGATCAGCCTTGTAAATTGATTTGTTACCTTCCATAATTTGGTACAGACAGATTGTTTTTTTTTTTAAATAAATTTTTTTTGAGTGAGGTGAGATATGGACTCTTAATGGGTAAAACCCTTCAAGCCACATTTTTTGGGAAAGTTACTTTTCAGTGGTTTCATAGTTCATAGAGCACAACATGGTAAAGTTTTTTTTTCGTGATTCAGGTATTTTTAATACCAAAAACAAAATGTATGCGTTTAATTCTTTTAGGTTATTTCAAAAAACCGTAGACGAAATTACGCAACTCTCGAATATTTCATAATTATAAATACAATTGCAAGATTTTACATCAACCTTTTTAAAAGCAAGTGATCACTACCATTTAAACTTTTAATCAGTTTTGCGAATTAGAAAATACTCGTTTTTATTGTCTCCTGTAAAGTGTTCATTTTGGGGCTTTTATTTTTTACCTGTTTACAGTCGATATTATGACAGAATTGAAAAAAAATCATTACTGTACACAGTTTATTTAACTTTCCTCCATACCTCAAATCAATTAGAAATATTGGATAACAAATCTTTAAAATCTTAAGGGTCCGGAACCTACCCGATAGCAACTCCATGAACGTAAATATCTCTCAAGCCAAAAAATCGGCTCCACGATAGTTATTTCAAATTCATACCGAATGTCATCAACGAATAAACAATGCCGTTCAAGAGACAATCCAGCGAAAATGTTCGTTTTTTTTACTGATTCCTGAGCCCTAAATAAATAACATGTTTTGTATGTAATTCTGCCCATCTTCTTGAAGCCATGACACTTATACGAATTATTATATAAATAACTTTAAATGTTTCTTTATTTTAACTTTAAAAAAAAACATTCAAACGGTATAAATAATAGCAAACTCATAATAAACATATTAAATTTCGAAAAGTTGGGTTCATTTGAATATCTTGGCATTTGGCGTTTGACATTTGGACAGTATTGTTTATTCGTCGGTGAGTTTTTTTCAAGATTCAATCTCCAAATAATATTGTACTCTCGTAAGACGTAAGATAGCGCACAATATGCCTGTTGCAGTAGAAAGAAGAAAACAAACAAGTCACAACACGTTATAAAACAAGGCTGTTTTTAAAACTGCGCAAAAGAAAATAGAAACGAATGCACTATTGGTTATAATTGGTGTACCCAGTTGACACGTGACACTTGTACGTATTGTGCTATGTATATTTTTCAGATATTGTACACTGTCTGAGCATGTTTTGACAGTATTGTGTGTGGTGTGTTGCAGTATGGCGCAGTTGATCAGCGTCAGACTCAACCGGCCGGATGGCTGTCCCCTGGGCTTCAGGCTGCAGGGAGGGAAGGACTTCGGCACTCCGCTCGTCATCCAGAAGGTAGGACCATTCGCTATTGTATATCATACGCACTATATAAATTGGCTGTATGTATGTTTCACCAAAATGCCGGTAAAAAGGAGAACTTCATTAACGCCTGCGTGCAGTAACGCTGCTTTTATCAAAAAGTGTAACATTTCTTTCACATATTTATTTATTTGAGAAGGGACCGATTCCATCCTGCTACGGACTTCTTCAGGCTGGTGCTTACATCTATACATGCATACAATGTGAAGATGCCCTTAGGTAGACATGGTGAAATTAGGATTGTCCCAAATAAATAAGTATAACAGTGTTTTAAAGTTGAGGTATAAAGCATAATGTTATAGTGGAAATCCACAACGAATTAGCAGTATACAACAAATAGAAGCATATAATTTACGAATTGTTATACAAGACATACTCGTAGATATTATTCCAACGTATCATATGAAGGGGATATCTCAGGGTGTCATCCGTGTGAATTCCAAAGTAACAGTAGCACGTTCTGCACGATCTGCGTGATTAATGCTTATGTTAGTTACTGTGGGTAATTATCAATTATGTACATATGGAAACAATTAATTAGGTGTCGATTAATGGCATCAACAATTCGACAGTAGTTGTTACTGCCACATTATTACTTTCTGATTTATTCTATCAATGCCGATATTATATTATCAAATTGCAAGAACTTATACATTTATATAGACGGCCTCCATGGTTGAGTGGTTACGGTCGCGGGTTCAAATCCCGGCGTGCGAAAGTAAAGTTAATTTGTGTAATTTCACAATTTATTCATTTAAAATTATATGTAGTATATTTGCGTCACGTTCCAAAGTGGTAGATACTCTCAGTATCGCCCAGGTGAAAGACCACCATTTAGAATAGAAACGTTGCTTGAAATGGCTTTAGCTGTGTTTGATGACCAGATCTGAATAGTCAGGCACTTCCCCACCTTCCTTCTTCCCCATCTCCTTCTCCTCATTAATACCTTCAGCCTCACAACACACCCCAATTGGGGATGCCATAGTCTCTTTGGCTCTAAACGGTTGGGAGCAATTGGAACTCTTCTAACGGTGCGGTTCTAACATTAACATTATTCTAAGGAGAAATATTAATAGAAAGAAATTATTTCATTTTATGAGGTGACAAGGAAGACACGAACTCAACTGTAAATAAGTAAATAATCCAATTATTTCTAAAAAATAAACAAGGAAACCCCCAACAAAATATTACGTGTATTCCTTTGAAGATTTACTTCACTCCTCAAATAAATGTCTGTGTTTCGTCATTCAATTTGTTATATTGAAATACAGTATCCTTAAAAACAACTTGTCTCAAATAGCAGCCTTACTGATATCGTAATTGTGTATCACGTTTGGTTGGCATTTCCCCTTGGTGAGTAATTTGAACGTAACCGGAGTAAGTGTCCTGAAATAATGTCTGTCCCACAGACTGCAGATATCCAGATATTGACGCAATCAATGCTCGGGAAGTGGATGTGTTCGAGATACCGATGTGGTCACCGGATACAGGTTAACCACTCTTTGATAGCGAAAAATGCAAATTGAATTCGTAAAATTCAACATTTATACTAGGCACATTTTTATAAATCTTTAAGCACTTTACTAGCGCATTTTTCAAAATGTTGATACCCTACAAGAGTCCCAACTGCCCAGAGAAAATGATACCTACTATGGTATTCGCAATTAGGAGAAAGAAGTGGGAAGAGGAAGGAGATGTAAAAGGGGAAGGTTAGAAAGCACATGGCTGTTCAGATCTGCACAATAAAAATAGGGAAAGCCATTTTAAGATTAAAAATTAAAGTTTAAATGAAACGTAATGCGCGCTCACGGATGGCGCTAATTCAAATATTTTGGAAAAATCACGCTTTTAGTTAATTTTAAATATTGAAATGAATTGTTTGTTGGCAAATAGAATACATATGTTTGTGTTCCAATATCCGCTAGCAAACAATAATTCATCTCATCATTTAAAAGCATTGCGCGCTAAAAGCGTTATTTTCTAAAATATTTTAATTTGCGCCATTTGCGAACACGTATCACGTTTCGTTTAACCTTAATCAAATTTTAGATTATAACTAACTAACCATCACGCCGTTTCACTGCAGGGGCAGGCGGAGAGGATTGACCACAACACAACTCTCTCTTGACCCCTACCACTTGCTTCGTTTACATTTATACGTATTTATGTGTCCACACGTAATCTTTTGTTTTTGATACTCAAGCATGCATTTGATTCACTTGATCGGGCCACGTCTTCCTCGGGCGTACCCTAATTCTTCTACCATTTATTTTCTCCTGACACACCTTTCTTCATCCACCCGCTGGACATGACCGAATCATCCAAGGGTCCTTTTCTTAACCTTGTTAACTACGCTTACATCAACCTTACATTATTTCCGGATCTCCATATTAGTATTTAGTAATTCGGTCATACATGGTTTTACCACACATGGGTCTCGATTCTATAGCATTCTGCCTACTTACAAATCCTTTCTCTAATCTTCTGCCTCACAGATATCCGGGTTTCGATTATAATATGTGGAATTTCCTCAGGGCAAGGCTAAACGTTCCACTCTGTTCTCTAACATCGTAATATAGGTATTTTATATAATAACCTTTAGGTTTTATGTAAAAAAATGTACGGTTGATTCGTTAGTGACAATAATTTAGCAACACACTGTTATTATGAATGTACCATGACTCGGTGCGGTTTTTCTCCGGTGTCCAATGACTCAGTCGACTGCAATGATTGCATACTTCTTCCAGTGTTATTGTTCTGATCGAGTTATTGAAATAAACACGTGCTCGTACTGCTCATAGGTACACACTGTACTCAGCAATAACCTACCGTGTTTTGGTGTCGTGAGTAACACAATGGCGATTTTAAAAATAGGGTCATAGCGATGTCAAGATTGATTCGAAGACAACATAAAATACCGATTGAAAGATGTGCTACTTGCATTACTAGAGCATTATTCATTATCGGATATGTAAGCTATCTTGGACTTGGTACTCATAGGTACACACTGTACTCAGCAATAACCTACCGTGTTTTGGTGTCGTGAGTAACACAATGACGATTTTAAAAATAGGGTCATAGCGATGTCAAGATTGATTCGAAGACAACATAAAATACCGATTGAAAGATGTGCTACTTGCATTACTAGAGCATTATTCATTATCGGATATGTAAGCTGTCTTGGACTTGGTACTCATAGGTACACACTGTACTCAGCAATAACCTACCGTGTTTTGGTGTCGTGAGTAACACAATGGCGATTTTAAAAATAGGGTCATAGCGATGTCAAGATTGATTCGAAGACAACATAAAATACCGATTGAAAGATGTGCTACTTGCATTACTAGAGCATTATTCATTATCGGATATGTAAGCTGTCTTGGACTTGGTAGAGGAAAGGAAGCGTATTTGGAATACTGTTGGTAATTCGGAATACCGTCTTATCTTCGGTTCGGGTGGCGGAATCTATCGGTAATAATTATAACTATTGAAAGTCGAAGCTGTGAGCCTTGATTTTGGCCGGAATAATAGTTCTCCTGTGTCTGCGGATGAATGCTGACGTGTTTTGTGAAGTTGCTCCTATCAAAACTTTTTCGGTGAGTTTTTAATCCAATATAATCACCCCATATTCCAAACTATTTTATAACATTACAAATGAAATCACTTCAGAAAGAGTTTTATTTTTATAGTATGGCTTTCGTTTTTGCATTTTTTAATACGTTGACATGTGATATAAGAAAGATCTTTTAGGTTATATGTTGCTAATGCGGAATACGGAATGTGATGCAAAATCGGAATAGTATTCCAAATTATATTCATTTTTTTTAAGTACTTTTATTTAATTTTACAGAGATGTCGTCATCAAATTTGTACCAGAAAAGGAAGAAGTGGGATTCGAATGATATGTGTGAAGCCATTACTGCTGTTCGCAATAAAAAAATGGGATATTTGATGGCAGCTAAACACTTTAAAGTCCCACGTACTACTTTGTTTCGACTCGTATCTGAAAAAGATGCGGACTCTTTGACTTTAACCTCAAAGAAAATTGGCCGAAAACCAGTTTTTAGTGCAGAGTTCGAAAAACAATTGGTAGACTACGCCCTTGTAATGGAAAAAAAGTTCTATGGTCTAACACAAATGGATATCCGACGATTGTCTTATCAAGTGGCTGTTAAAAATAATCATCCAACTCCTTTTAAATCGGGAATTGCTGGCAGATACTGGTTGAAAGGCTTCCTAAATAGACACAAAAATGTGTTATCTATGAGAAAACCTACAGGAACCTCGTTTGCAAGAGCCATCGGTTTTACCAAAGAAAAATTGGACACATTTTACGACATACTAGAAAATGTGTATTCAGAAAAAACTACCCCGCCGACCGTATATTCAACGTAGATGAATCAGGACTATCTATCGTTCAAAGTAAAATCCCGAAAATCATTGGACGCCGTGGTAAAAAACAAATCGGTGCACTAACTTCGGCTGAACGAGGGTCTCTTATAACTATTGTGGTTTGTATGAGCGCATCAGGCATATATGTGCCTCCAATGATAATTTTCCCCCGCAAAAATATGAATCTACAGCTCATGAAAGGAGCCCCGGCTGGATCTGTTGGAGTATGTCATCCATCTGGGTGGATACAAACTCACCTATTTACCCAATGGTTTTTACATTTCATGGAGAAAACTAAACCAAGCGAGAGCTCTCCGGTTTTGTTAATCTTGGATGGTCATTATAGCCATACAAAAAACGTGGAGATTGTAGATTTGGCTAGAGCGAATCACGTCTCCATAATATCACTACCTCCTCACTGCACACACAAAATTCAGCCCCTCGACAGGTCATTCATGAGTCCTCTGAAGGCCTATTATAGCGAAGAAATTCGTATGTGGCTACGTAATAACGCACGAGCTTTGTCAGTATATGACATAACGAAGTTATTTGGAAATGCTTATCGCAAATGCCAAACCGGAGAGATTGCAGCAAATGGATTCAAAGTTAGTGGAATCTATCCATTCAACCGGCATATTTTTAGCGATGCTGACTTTCTTGCTGCAGAAATTGAAGAGTCTGAAGTCCAGCATTGTGCAGAAGCGTCAACAACACCCATGATGAAAGTTGAAGCACGTCCATTAGCTTTAATGGAAAGTCCACCCGAAGAACAAAGTCCTTCCTTGGTCGCGATTGAACCCCAGCCGTCGACTTCGCGTGGAAGACCCAATCGCACTATCATTACCCCATTTGATGTTTCCCCGATTCCGCAAACTAGGAAAAAAACATCCAATAGAGGGCGTAAATCAGCGGTTTCAACCGTTATATCAAGTTCTCCATACAAGAAGCAACTAATAGATGAACAGGAAAAGAGGACTGCCAAGAACAAGCCCAAGGGTACAAAAAATTCCAAAAAGAAAAAAACGACAGATATTGCTACTGACTCGGATTCTTCTGCATCGGAAGTAATTGATGACAGTTCCTCTTCTGATATAGTCATCCCTCCTGGAACTAATAAACCAAACGATGAAGACGCATTGTGCTTTTTCTGCAATGGTCCTTTCAGTCAGGATGTAAGGGGAGAACTTTGGGTCAAGTGCCTAATGTGCAACCTCTGGGTACACAATGAATGTGCCGGATGCGAAACAGAAGAGTATGTATGTGATTATTGCAAATAATTAACAAGACACTATTATATTCTGAAATATTAAAAGTGAATATAATTTGGAATATACTATTCCGAATTACATGCACTTTAAAAAAAACGCATTTTTTCTCATTCTTTAATTTTTTATTTTTTAAAAGCACTGTAATATTTTTTTTTAATTTCTGTTCTCGTTTCCTAATAAACTATTAGTTTCTTAACATTTAAATCGACTTTTATTCGTAAAAACATTTTTATCTTATTTTCTGCACCCTAAAATGTAAATGGTATTCCGAATATGCTTCCTTTCCTCTACTCATAGGTACACACTGTACTCAGCAATAACCTACCGTGTTTTGGTGTCGTGAGTAACACAATGGCGATTTTAAAAATAGGGTCATAGCGATGTCAAGATTGATTCGAAGACAACATAAAATACCGATTGAAAGATGTGCTACTTGCATTACTAGAGCATTATTCATTATCGGATATGTAAGCTGTCTTGGACTTGGTACTCATCGTAACTTCCTTTATACGAATATGCCAATCGGTTTCGGCACAACCGTGACATATAAATAATAATACAATGACGAATACCACTTGATATAATATAACAGAAGTCGTAAAAATAATAAATCGGTTTTGAAACAAAAAATCTAAACGTTCCTAAACGACTCGGGTCTAACGTCATCCGATATCTCCCGGGACGCAATCACGGAGAAATTTACGACTGTGTGACGTCATCTAATGCAAAATCCTACGGCTCCTTAAATAAATAGAAACTTTTTTTTTACTGAATTACGTGCTTTAAATTTTTTTTAGGTACTTAATTTTAATTTAAACGGTGAATATTTTAGAAAAAAAAACGGAAATTTCTCTTTCACAATTAAAACAAAAAAAAAACATTAAAAAAAATATATTCGTCAATAAGTTATTTTACATGTTTTATTTTACCACATTAGATAATTTTAGCAATTGACAAAATGGTCACTGCTCAGCTATACATTCCGGAGCCGGAGTACAGCTGGTTTTCAGCAGTGCCTCTAGTCACCATCAGAGGAAACTGATTTATGAATAACGTAAAGAGACGAAACTGTTTTGAAATGAAACACTTCAACTTGGTGTACATAACTTGTGATTAGAAACTAGTCAATTAGTTTCGGCACAACCGTGCCTTCGGCATATCTATACTATGATCTACCCTGACAAAAATACACGTTATGCAGAGTTGTGCTGTTTCATTTTAAAATATTCAATCACAATCCTATTCAAAGATAGATATATTTCGTTTGAAATAATGGTGGAAGTTATTTGCAAGGATTTTATATATAAATATTTTCCCAGACTAGTTCTTGGGCGCCCTCGGAGTTCATTTTGAAACCCATCCCACGTTATCCTTGGTTTCAAAATATTTGGCAGAAATCATTGCCTAAAAAAGATTGCAAACCAAAATACTATAAGACGGGTAACTTTTAACTGTAAGTGGACAGATTCCACGAACTTAAAACTGTGATTAATTACATTGTTACAAATTGGGTAAAACCACGAAGGTGTGAGGTTTGACCGAATTACGAATGGGGAAATTATGAACATTACAAAACGAATACTTTCGACACGTACGCGTTAGATGGATGGACCGATAAAGGTGCGTCATGGGAACATGGCGCGTTAGCGGATGGAAAAAGGATTCGGGGACGTTCTAGGAAGACATAGCATGATCAAGTAAATCAAATACTTCATTCGGAATAACTATATAATTAATCGTCAATTGGTTTTTCTTTTTAAAGGTTTTTCTTATTTTTATTTGTATTTTCTTACGTGAATTAAAAAGTTTTCTGTTCCGGCGTTTTCTTTGAACCGAGTATTTATCGGCAATTAAAACTTGTTTCTTTTCGGTTTTAGCTGTTTATTTTTAAATACGTTAGGAAAACCGACATTGATGTTCTAAGAAGTGGTGATTTTGTATAAAATTCGTAGTTAAAGCGACGTAGTGGCCAGAATACCGGGTAAATTATTGATGGGTGTTGTGCTGGTCCCATTGTACGTATGAGAGTATAATATGCATTTGTGGTAGGAGCATCTCGCAGTGGTCGGGCAGCGGGCTGGATGGCCGCGCTGGGGCCGAGTGCAAAATCGGCTTAAATTAACTTGTCTCCCGCCATCCGCTGCTAGAGCTAGCGTGTGTGGGCGCGCCGGAGCTTTCTCGGTAAAGCTGCAAAGTTCCTTCGTACTTTTCTGCTGATGGGCGCCGCATCACTCACTGCTCACTGTTCCCATATCCCAATGATGCCAGTGTTCCCGGTGATGGTCTGAATGGTCTCAATAGTCTCAATGTTACCAGTGCTGCGGGGAGTGCGCCTGGCGCCGCTGTGCACTATGTATGCACTATGTAGGCCAGACTAATTTAATGACGTAACGACCTTTGATCGAGAGCGCGCCGATAGGTCACAGTAGGTAAAAGTAAAAGTGGATTAAAGACATTTTAACTCTGTTTTATTCGATAATCAGTTTGGTTCTGCATGAAATATTCATTCAATTCTAATTTCATTCAGTATTTAAATAATTTGCAAATCTTTATTGGTTTGTCATGCATGATTGTCCGATCTCCATTCATGTTCAAATTTAATAATGCTCTCAATTAGACTATTATGAATAAACGCCTTGTGTAAGAGTGTGAAAAACAACGTGTGTGTGTTTCCCTGTAAAGAACAAGTACTTGTAATATGTTAGGTAGGTAGAGTTAATAATGACCTCATTTGATTTTTTTTTTTTTTTACATGAATACCGCACAAGAGTCCCAAACTGCTCCCAACCGTCTGGAGCCAGTGAGACTATGGCATTCCCAATTGGGGAATGTTGTGAGGCTGAAGGTATTGGGGAGGAGAAGGAGAAGGGAGAGAGGAAGGTGGGGAAAAAAGGAAATACCTGGCTATTCAGATCTGGTCACCAAACACGGCTAAAAGCCATTTCAAGCAACGTTTCAATTCCGAATGGTGGTCTCTCACCAGGGCGATACTGAGTATCTTCCACTCAGGAACGTGCGCAAATATACTATATATTATTTTTAAATGAATTAATTGTGAAACAACACAAATTAATTAAATAAAAATTACTTGCGCACGCCGGGATTTGAACCCGCGACCTTCGGATTCGTAGTCGAGAGCCTTACCCCTCGACCATGGAGGCCGTCAAATGTTTGTTTGATTGTTTTTCTACCTACAGACACCTACCTACCTATATTAAACGCGTTCAGTTTTATGCGTCGTTGCGCTAAAAACAATGATTTAATGAAATCCATTTCAAGCGATTTCCTAAAAATACCAAAGCATGATTAGAGCGAACCCTTTGTTAAACGGTGACATTTTCTTCTGCCAAAATTCAGCCACTTAAGAAGTGTTTCGAACAAATCTGCACTGGAGTTCTTCGCGTAAATTTCCAGTTATGCGTTCCTCCTTAACCACCCACTGGCTCGAGTCTACGGTACATTGTCCGAAAGAAAGTGTAGTCCGTTGACTCTGGGATGTAAATACCTCCCCCACCTCTATCTCCAGTCCGGAACTGGGACGTGACTGGGATGTGACTGAGACGAGACTGGGACGGAATGGAACTGTTGGCAGTTGGCATGGACCGTCCTGTCGAAGATATTGACAGTGATATTTTGGTGCTTTATGGCATTTTATTTTTAACCCGCCTTTCTTCTCAGCAACTGTTAAAACCGGATATAGAGCTAGTCCGAGTGTTGCCATCCATCAACTGTGATAACATTATAGCAGACTTGTACGGGACAAGATCTGTAAACTCTTGCCGCACGTTTAGAAGAAGAAGATCAGGCTGGCCACTTCGACGCTTCAGAGAAGGTTAGGAAGGAAGGGGGAAGGTGTATTCCTTGAGGGGGGGAAATGCCTTGAAAAAGGCAGTCGATTTCTTGCAAGGAGCTGGTGAGGGTGAAGAGAATGTGACGGTCGGTTTTCAGGCCGGGTGAAGATGCAGGCGAAGTAGGTAGAAGGCGTGTTGAATCCGTGAGAATACTCTGATTTTTAGAATTGTACTCGTCGTTCAAGTACTTCGGTGCGATACCGTGCGGCGAATCGGGCAGTTTGAACTCGTGAATATTTCGCGAGCTGCCGTAGATTCTGTCAATCTTGGATCGACTTGATCAAAAAATTAGGATATGAACCACGACCTTCTGCTTGAATTGAGCCTATTGCAATCTTCACCTATTTTTTATTAAAGAAGCCAAAATTATTACAAAGTATGTCATGGGGGTCAAAGTAGGACAGGTGATACTTTGCCGCCGAATTACAAAAAAATGCATTGTACAAACATAAATTGGGTAAGTTTATTCGATTCCGCGGGTGCTAATGAACAGATCAGAAAAGATCGTTTATTTAGATCAGTCACCGCAGCCGCAGGAATCGCTTACAAAGACAGACAATTTTGATAGAACAATAATTATTGACAAGTTTTTGTGGGTCGGAGTGGCTCGACCAATGAGCGCCCGCTCTGCTTTCAGGACCGTCGCCGGGAGCGACCGTAGAAGTGGAGGGGGTCGGAGAAATGTCCCGTTAGTGGCCAGTAGCGGCTCGGCACGAAAACGACGTTCAGGGGCGTAGAAAAAGAAGACGATAACGTGCACTGTTTATCATCACTTCTTCGAAACCCCCGGAACTACGCTTGTCGAAAGCCAATATGAACTGAAATCGGGCGTTTGCACAAATCCTTATTTTGTGCAAACATAACAAGACAGGGTTGCGTATCTAGTCGCCTCTCTGTCAGGTTAAAATTAAAGTCGGGCGTTGCACAATTAAATCATTTGTGCAGACATAACGAACAAGACAGGGATGCGTATCTAGTCGCCTCTCTGTCAGGTTGTGGTCGGGTCGTCTGTGTGAGCCCGACGAGTACTACATGCTAGCTCGATTGAGGATCGTATCTAGTCGTCGCTCGTTCGAAGCTGCACGAACTCAGTAGTTGATGACGTATCTAGTCTTACCCCCTACTGAATTATGTACTGGTTTTGATGTTACGCAAACGGAGGGTATTACAAACTTTGATAGTCACGTCTGGTATAAGACTTTTGCATTTTAATTAGCAGAAAACATTTTCCGAGCTTTTTTTTACGTTTTATAAAACCCAATTTTAAACTCTGCTGAAGCCCTGAGCGAGAATAAGATTGAGTGATGGATGACTTGGAACTCCACCTGACGCATGTACTTATACCTATTAAGTTAGTTTAAATTTGATGAGCGTGTTTTTAGCAAAACAAAGTATGTGCGTACCTACCCATTAAACGATAATGAACGTAACACAGTTGCGAGTTTGTAAAAAAAGGTTAAAAAGGTTAAAAAAACACTTGTTAAATAAATTAACGTCCTGATAATTTCACGCGCTGAAAGGTTAAAAATCTTAAAAATAAGAATTCTACAAAGTCGAAGAAGTATATTTTTAAATGATTATCCGGATATGCGAATATCTTAAAAATAGCCTGTTCAAAATCGTCTCCCGAACAGCTTTACCGGATATATTGACCACGAATTGAAGGATTCTACAGTTTATGTTTATATGCGATTTCTCTGAAGTGTGTTGGTGCACTGAACTCCCATATAAAATGTAAGAAAATAAGACAAGCTTGTATCATCATTTTACCACACTTTAAACAGCGCTCCATTTAAAATCCAAGCTCAAAAATCCACTGCGAATGTGAGCCAGAAATGAATTTCATGTGCGTTATAAATTCAGCAACTGTGGGACTTTCTGTCCTAAGAAATAGTTCATATAAAACATACTAGTGGCGCTTCAGCGGCAAACCGTGAGAACGTGCAAACCTTAGGAATCTGTGACTGTGTGCGCAGCAACTACGGGGTCTATTAACATCAAATTTGTACGGAATAGTATTTTGCTAGAATCAATAGACTTTTTTCCAGGATTATCGTATATAAGTTAAAAACTGGGGATGTTCCTTTTTATTTATAAAAAAAAAACAGTTTCTTTGCGTAAATTGTGATTTTCGCATTACGACATTAACTTATTCAAGAGCCACAGACGTTTTAATGAAATTCCGAATTGTTTATCGGTTCTAGGTCGTTAATCTCTGGTGCAGCGATATAATGAATTTCTTTTAGAGCTAGGAAATAATATATTTTATATGGAAAATATATGATTTTATCATGTAGATGAGGGAATTTTCTTCTCACTTTTTTAATCTCTGATTGAACTCCCAATGAGATGGGCCATGAACCGCCACTGATTATACCTTTATGTTTAACGTTGACGACTGATGAGAGTGATGACTAGTGATGAGTGTTGATGATTGAGTTGCTACCGGCTGCCTCGCTGACTGCTGACTGCCGGCCTCCGGGCAGTGTTAGTTGGCGATGGTCGCAGTAGAGGTGCCATTTGGCAGTCTCTCCCCTCGGGATTGCAACACGCAGCATTGATCGAGAACAACACTCCCCCATTAACAAATCATTCACTGTGACGCACCACACAAGTAAAGTAAATAGTACAAATATCCATTAGTTATCGTGTGCATCTCAAGGCTCCTATAACATAAGTCAGAAACGCTATCTGACATAATATTACATCTTCCTTATCCCACGATGAATGGTATTAAATATAAGGTCACGAAGGTGCAAATTGCTCTGAGGGTACATTAACCACCTGCTGGGAAATGTGTCGAGAGAAGAGGAAAAAGGGAAAGAGGCTGTCGGGATAGAAAACCAGTCGGATCGTGACGTGAATAACGCGAAGGGAAATGAATGCTTGCAAGTCATTTGTCAAACGTTGGAGTAGATCTGGGGAACGATTTGTTCCCGGCCTCTGCATCTCCATGCAGCATACGTGGTGGGATATCTCTTCACCCACCTGTCTACTGTCTGGCGTCTGGTATTACAGGTTCCTGCCGACATACCGGTGGATCATGTACCATGATCCCTTCCACCTTTTCCATGCAAAACTTATCCGGAGGAAACATTCCCCGAGGGGTGCTGCATTCTCAACATTAAAATCTACTCTAAAAAACATTTATCATTTGACTTAATGTACATACTATATTCCTTCTAATAGGTATATTTGTTAAATAATTTGCTCCTCCCTGCGGTGTATTTTTTAATGGACAATCTTTTTCATGTGATGTACCTATTATGGATGTCAATTTCTTGACATCGACTCTTTTAGCCAATCTCAAAATCACTGACGGTTTTCATAAAATCCTGCCGAAGAAAGCATGCGTAAATAACACAAATATTTTCTGGCCATCAGTAATAAGTTTACAAATTATTTGAGTTCTTTAACCACATAAATTGAAAAATGTACTTGGCGCTTAGATTGAGCTTTTTTCTATAATGCTGTGTAATTTATCGGTAGTCAGAAATAACAATCCGCGGGACGACCGAAAGCTCGCGTGATTCCCGGCGCGTCTAAAGCTTTAACAGAATTAGGTCATTTGAATAAACAATATCTTTACATCTCATATCCACGGATGTTGCTGAAGTGATTCCTATTTTTATTCTAAACCGCTGAAGACCCAAGACAAATATATCCAACACATAATTTAGCCGCCCACAAGACGCGCACTTGTGAAGGCACATCTCGAAAAACAGCGGTTTATTAATAAACAGCCAAAATGCTGTAGGTTTGGGGTCAACTAAGGACTAATAGATCAAATGAGGTTATTAATGTATTAATTAAATCTGATTCAAAGGATAAATCAATCTAGATCGTTGTTCAGCAGCTTACGGAAGGGAGGGGCTAGCCGTGGAAAAGCGATTTACATAATAATATTTAATATTTTGCGGAAAACGGCAATGATAACTTTAGAAAAAACATTGAGAGGGATTTATTATATATGCATTTCTACCATACAAATTATTAATGAGTCTAGTTTTTGGACTGTTAGTTCGTGGTGGAATTCCATTGTATTAGAATTGAAATTTAAGACACTTTTGTACTTTCTTCCACTTATTTATTTTCACCAGGACCGGTTTCATCCCACTACGGACATTTTCAGACTGGTAGTTGACATTCTTATGCTACGGTATTTATATAAACTTAGGCAGGGTTACACAACATTGTATCTATATCATGAATAATGTTTAATATTAAAATTATGAATAGTTCACATTATTGTAAATGAATTTATATAATTAAAAAGGTTGGTATTTTATTTTGGTAATATTGGGATATTCCCTTCTTGTGGCTTAGGGCTAATGGACAAATATTGATGGTACTATGCTATTTATTATTATTATTAGGGTTCTCCGTGAATTTGGGTTATTACATTTTTAAATTACATACTTAAAATACACTACTGCTCTCTGAAGTAAAATTATTCTAAGTACATTATAATGGATATATTAATGGTGATTGAGCATTATGTTCCAGTTGGAACATAATGCTCAATCACCTGGTGTAACCCTGGTTGGTCCATTAGCCCTAAGCCACAAGAAGGGAATATCCCAATATTACCAAAATAAAATACCAACCTTTTCAATTATATAAATTAACAAAATAGAAACATTCATGATATAGATACAATGTTGTGTAACCCTGCCTAAGTTTATATAAATACCGTAGCATAAGAATGTCAACTACCAGTCTGAAAATGTCCGTAGTGGGATGAAACCGGTCCTGGTGAAAATAAATAAGTGGAAGAAAGTACAAAAGTGTCTTAAATTTCAATTCTAATACAAATTATTGTTGCGAAGAATAACGAAAAGTTTAACTGGATTAATGTTTGGTATTATATTTGATTGTAGGAATTTTTAAATGGGTGTATTCAGTATTCTGGCAACAAAAGATAAAATCGAATTTGAGGTAAAGTTGTACCGAATCCGTAAAACCGAAGAAACTTTACGTAGGTAAATATCTACGTACGAGTATAGCGGTGCGGTGGTGTGTTGGGGGTTTTCTTAGATTTCTGCGTTTTTCCAGAAAGAAAGCTTTCGTGTATTTTTAATTAGGTTTCTAGTATGAAATTCAATTAAAAGATAGTAAACGTTCTTGGAAATTCGCACTTTAACAACGTCCTTTTGTCCAAATTATAAAAAGCAGTTAGGTACCAACCTACTTAGTAACAAGTCTCACTTTTTGTTTTGTTGTCAGTTTCAGAGTTTGAATTTTAGGTTTTCAATCTGGCAGACGACAAACGCACATTTGAAATTACAGTAGGTAGGTTAGGTTAGGTACCTACTTATTTATTAATCGAGTAAGACGCGCATTATCTTTTCGTTTCTCGTCTCTCCGTACTGCGTAGTAAACAAGTAGGTGTAATCCAATGTCCAGACACTTCTGGCTGCTTAGTGTTTAGTGTGTGAGCTGGCTTTCACAAGACATATGATATAATATATACATATTATAATATAATATAATAATATTTGTGGCACTCGACTGCTTCACTGCTCAGTGCTCAGTGCTCAGTGCTCAGTGCTCACTTGTGACTTGTGACTTGTGACTTGTGAGTCGCCGCTCAGAGATGCTAGGAATTTTATTTCACTATTCGAATAACTCCGATACGGGTATAAGCTTTTTAATAAATCAACCAGACGCGCGCCGTATTATATTTCAATTGTAACTCAGTGGCGTTATCGAATGCACCATTTGTACCTCGCTACGCGTTTCTTTATATTTATGCCCGCGGTATAAATTAAAATTATTATTTATATGGGCGATTACTTATGTACCACCGCGTCTGGAATTAGAGACATATTTGATGGGATGTTCAATATGCATAGACCCGGAATTGCAACAATTATACAATAGGTAACATTTAAAAACAGGTTTCAAATGCCGCGTTCGGACCAAGTAATGTAAAGTCATTACATTAGTCATTAGTAAACTGTGGCGTAGCTGTCTTTACGTCGGAGGAAAGTTCATATTGTCGTATAACTATCGTGAAAGAAATAAATAAATATGCATCTAATTTCTAATTGATTGGTAAAATAGATGTATACTTACCTAATATAATTATAGTTTTGTGACTTGTCAATTTAAACATTACTAATAAAGTTGAACCTTAATACACTTTCGAAGAATAATACTTCTCACAATTGGCATACATGAGTTATTTTGGTAAAGCACACGTAATAGACAAATAACGACGAATTGAAATTGTGGTAAAACAGTTTTTGTTTTATGTCCGCCACTATTGAAGCAACTAGTTTCGGGTACAAAAGGGCCTTCTTTGTGGCAATGGAGCAATATAATACAGAAGGAAGATGCATCACTAATGACATTAGAACAGACATAAAATAATAAAATGCGTTTTTACCGTTCAAATATTAAAAATAATAGTATCGTAATAAAATAATTAATAAGCCGCAGTTGTGTCCATAACTAGTCGACTTCTCAAATAAAGTGCTGTAAATGTACAAACACATGTTCTATTATTATATAAATAACTATCAAAAATTAAAACTGTGTATACAAAGATATAGTTTACTGTTATTGCCGAGACTTCAGTTTCAACGAAAACACCTTGTGCCAATTTAATATGAGGCTAGTTTACTGTCAATAGTTGTCCTTTTTTCTAGTAAGCACAAAGTTGAAATGGAATCATTCCAAGTAATGGCGGTACGAATGGCCTGCTGGTGTATAGAATACCTTAACTAATTAGTCTACTCGACTCACCTGGGTATTACAGTGCTCACCTTTACATCTATCAAACGCCATTAAGCTGGGAGGTACTTTTCGCGAGCAATTTGCCATTGTTAATTATTTTAGCCAGATTACTCATTCATTAAATATGTTGTCCTAGAAACGACTTTAGTACTTTAGGAAATTCCTATACTCAAAACAGCTGGTATCGGTCTATATGGGCGGCTGTTAGTTTTACTGATTCCGATTTGCAAAATACAGTAAAGGCCTATTGATAGAACCCACCGACACCGACTGGCTAGATCTGATATATTTATTACTCTGATAAACATCCAATAGGTACTCGTATGTATAAAATTACGGTGTGCCTGTGTTTGATAACATCTGTCCAGAATGAAAACAATCAATTATTAACAATTTTAAAAATAGATGTTTGATTTCTTATCCTAAAAAGTTGTTTATTTTACTATATTATAACACTTTCGATTTACCAAAAGTAGGTATCTACCTACTTGTACAAACTTGTTTCTTATTTTCTTTAGGGTCTAAAAAACCAAAGACGCTAAATTTATTGTCGATTTTAGGTACCTTTTAGCGCTGTCCTGGCGTTACTGTTAATTCCATTAATTGGTTTAAAAATCGATTAAACGTTTAAGTCAAATGTTACTAATCGATTAGTTTTTCAACCGAAATGGTCGATTGTTTCTAAATGTATTGTAATTTACAAATAGTACGCGATAGTCCTTCATACGATATGAATAATGGATGTTTGGGATACGTACGTGCATTTTTTTATGAAAGTTCAAACGCTTATAAAAGCTACTTGGGTTTAATGTTCGTTAAAAGTATCCACCTATGCGAGAACACTGAGAACAAGCGCCCAGTTTCGCCGTGCAGTGGATATGCCCTGTAAAATGGGTGGGTCCGAATGATCTGAACCAATCGTCAAGCTTTTCGACAAGTGAACTGAATACCCTTCATCCAAAGGGACATATTAACAACTTTCTCTCGTCATAAAAGCATTGATATGAAATAACCCGATGAATAACAGTTTGCCTTTGGGAGGTTTCGCTAGTATTAATAATATGATGTACTCCGTGTGGACACCGTGACCTCACTGCAGTCCAATATGCACGAGTACCTATATCCAAGTTTTGTGGAACGAGCACATGTTGTGTTGTTTAAAAATAAATTCATATAACAAGGTCCATACGAGACAAGCTTTCTTCTCTGAACTGTGTTCGAAGAAAAGCTCGAAAGCACAGAGCATGCTCGGGGGTACAACAAGGTATAACCCATAAACGAGTACATTCTTCAAAACAGAATACGAAAGCACAACACACAACATACACATATGCTGGGCTATAAGAGAGACCTCGAATGTAAAAAATACTATATTGTGAGGTTTTCACGGTCGTTCGGTTAAGTGAGAATATCAGGCGACCTCCGTGGCGGAGTGGCAATGGACCTATGGACCTATAGGTCGCGGGTTCATAACCAGGCAAAGTGCTAATAAAAGTTTAAAGCTTTAAATAATGGGATTTACAATTTCAACATTTGTACGAACAAGAACCGTCTGAGCTGGAGATTACTCTTGCAAAGAAAACATCACCTTTCACACAATACAAACCGAAATATTTTTGGTCAAAATTTTACTAAATCGGAAAAAAAGTCTCGGACGACCGACACTAATATCCATGCATAATTCACTTGTCCCAGGAGGTGGAACCCTTATGTGAAACCGTTGAAATATGCAAATAAAAACTGTTGAATAAATGGATAAATACATTAATAATAAAATTTGTAAAAGCCACCAAAAAGTTTGCATGTTGTCTCCCCGGTGAAATTCATTTACAAACCCCAGCCCTGAAAGATTTACCCTTCACCTACAAAGTTTGATAAAAAATTAACATCTTACGAGTATGCCAAAAAGGAACTAAAACATGAAAAAAATTGTTTACAATCAATCCAATTACTTGTAGCTTTGGGCGAGTAGGTACTCAACACTTAACACGCAGGTAAGTACCATGAAAGTCCATAGATGTAGAGGTGATGGTCAAACTGGGTCCATCTCACCTTGAACATTAGAGAGAACATTACTATCTTACGCAGAACATTACATTAATCTTAGCCAACGAGGTCGCGTCTAATCTATTATACATTAAATAATATTATAATGGATCTAATCATAATACCTAATAGTTTAATAGTGCTTTACGAAATATTTCCCCCGGGCGCCTTACAAACTTATAAAATATCTTAAATCCACGATTTTACAGTGCAATCTCACGTATCATAAAAAACTTTGCTTTTCAAAACGGTATTTTCATATTTATACATGTCACGTGTTTTGAAATGAATCAGATTCGTGGAATGAAGAGCAATTTTATTATTATGGTAGGAGAAAAAGTATAGGTAATTTGAAGAAAACAACTTTGATAGGTAATTTTTTCACAGAAAAGATAAAAATTTTAGTAATCCATTCTCGAAGTATTGAAAATGTATGTTTTTAAACGAAAGTCCATTTGCAAGAACACGCAAACCGGTTTCGCCAAAGTCTTAGCAACAGTTAA